>LGRX02001887.1:0-27014 GCA_001247695.2 Cymbomonas tetramitiformis | reverse complement strand
TCTTAACGTCGGGTTTTCTTAAAAGTGAGTGATTCCTGTACAGCAATGTCCGTGATGCCATCACTGATGAGGCCGTCCCCATGATCGTTGCTTTTAACAACCTCAATTTGTGCCGCGTTTCCACGTCCGTTGCCTTCTTCTTCGCCTTTATTTTCATTTGTCAAGTTTTTGGCACGAATTCAAACGAAAGCACTGTGACTTGCGGGTGCACCAAGTGTGACACTGTCAAAGTCATGAATAATTGTACCGCCTACACGCCAACCACGGAAACCATTCCTCAAGTCACCGCAGACTGAGTTCGGCGGGTGGGAGTGGCTACATCTAGCATCCCAATGAACTAAGCTGTTATTATATGATTGTGCGCACGCAACAATATAGTAACACTATTCTACGAAATTCGTCTTTAACTCGTTGCAACGATGTCCGACTCCTTCACTCAATGAGCCTTTTCTATGCTACTTGAAAAAAACAGCGACGCAACCCGAGGCTGTGTTCCAGGTCCTGTGGAGCATGCACCATCACACGTTCGCAATAATAAAGAAAATATATTTCAACGCGCATCAAGGTGGAAGCGCTTGGCGCATGATTGCGTCCCAAGTTGTAAATAAAAAATTGTTACAATCAACAAACTTGTAAGATCTAACGAAGACTTGGATGGCATTGAGCAGGGCATTAAATGGCATAATACATCTAAGGAATGGTGGCTGCACATTAATACACCATGGAATGCGGCCCACCTTCTATCCAGAGGAAAAGGCATGCCGGAAGAAGCTCAGAATTTAGGCTTCTGCGGGAAGGAAAATACCTGGTTGACAGGCCTGTTGAATGCCCCGAGCAAGAAAGAAGCCAATGCCCACCTTAAACGGCACCTGTCTTTCGGACCGTTAGAGGTTGGAAATATCACAAAAACTGCCACTGAAGACTCTCTCGCCATTTGGAGTATCACCCTCCAACCCCACCTTTTGGCCAAGTTTTGGGACACGTACGGCACTGCCATGACTGGCGAGGCCTCTAAAACAATTGAAAGTGCTCCTTTCCGTTATGCCACGGGTTGGGGGGCATACACTGAGCGGCTTGATCTGCTGCTGTCTGAAGCACTACCGACTGAAGCAACACAAGGAGAGACAACAACTGAGGATGAGCTTGCGTGAGTAAGAAACATGCCAGGGTAGAAACGCGCTCGAATCTCCTCGCGGATCAAAGTACTCGGAGATTGGAACTTCAAGAATACCTGAAACCCGGCATCACCACCCCGCAGCCAAACCAACACGCAGCCAAAGCGCACGACAAAAACATCCTAGACCAAAAGAATCAAAGACTCTAGAGCAACGCGTTAACGCAAAACATGTTTCCATTCGTAAAATTAAAAGACAATCCTAAACCGCAAACGCAAAGAACGCGAACACCGAAAGTTAGCCTAGGGCAATCTCATTGTGGCACGATATGACATTTCTGCCATACTGGGCAAAGGCGAAAAAAACTTGAATTCGCGGATCGCTCTCGCACGAAGAAAACTAGCTCGGATCGCTCATCCGAAAAGAAAAAGTGTAAGAAGGCGACCACGCCATTGCTGCAAGACCTGACGAGAAAACCGCAGGCGCGAGCGACAGCAAGCAAGCACAGACCCTAACCATATGATCTTGAGGCGAATGCCAGAAAAGAAGGTAACTCCACCACAACACGCAAAAGAAACAAGATCAGAATTCACGGAAGCGCAAGGCGTCGCGGAAAGTAGACACAAGTGATACCATTTTGTGGGAGACTCCACTCTCCAGCTCTTCTATCTTCATATCTTCTTAATTATCCTATACTATATGTTTAACGACCGCACGAGTATGATTGCGATACTACGGGTGTTTATCCATTCGAATATGCTTTCTATATTCGGGTGTATGCTTTCAATGCAAGGTAGCGATTTCGGCTGGTTAATTTCATTACAATATTATCTTACTTTTCAGTACTTCGTTCAGTTCTCTTCTTCGAAACTGGCAACATCTGAGCTCTTATGCATCTCAGAGCTCAACTCGGAACTCAAATCGGAACAACATTGCTCCAAAGCAATGTTGTTTGAAGGGCTACTAGACCTTTTAAAAATGTCAATACGTGGTATACCCTCTTACAACCATGGGGGCTTGCATAATTGTGCCCTATAGTTGGGGCATGATCGCGAAAATATAAAATGCTCATTATGTCGGCTGCAGCCAACATAAGTGCAATGTGAGCGGCATGAGAAGGGCATTGAAAAATCGAACACCCATGTTGACAAGATCTCGAGCTGCTCTTTCTGGAGTGTCTTGTCAAAACTTTCATCCGAGTTCATCTTGACCCTCAAAATATCAATCGAAGTAACATGGGTATGTAAACACCCAAAATCCCGTGGAAATTCCACAAAATTTCACATTCTCTTGAATAGTAACCCAAAGTCTCGCCGATGATTTCGAGCGTCCCAATGTTGTTAACGCATGTGTGAAAGATAACATCCCCGCCGTCATTTTGAGCTAATAAAATGTACAATCCGATACCGACAGCTCCCGGCATTGTCAGCAAGGCTCATGTTGGCTCCAGCCAACATACGGGGCCCTAATGTTGGCTATAGCCAACAGATGGGTAACAGACATTATACTCCGTACACAGTCTAGAGCCTTTCAAGTCCATCGGTTCTCTAGTGCACTCCGTACCGAGTACTGTACTATTTTATACTTAGCCGATTTTGCCCATTTACTTGCGTTTCGGGCTCTTGTGCTCGCCTCCTAGCACATTAGGAAAGCCTTCCAGGAGAGCAGAGAGACTGATTTGGAACAAAGGAAACTCCATGAGAGGGAGGCCCTCCAACATCTCTTTTTCACAAATCTTTCAAGATTTCCAGACACGGTTATGGGCAAGATAAACCCCAATGAACAAGGTGCAGCGGCCACACCTGACAGTGAGGGTACCATCCCTGAAAGCAAACAGGAGAGGCTGGACCTCACCTTAAAAGAATACAAGGACAAGAAACTTTACTACACCACCCCACAGAAACCGGATACCCTCCCCCCTTGGCTTCTTGAAATCCTAAAAGTAAGCCCGAAACTCCCTTGCTCAATAGCTGCCAAATTGACATGTCTTATCACTCGAAAGGAACTAAACCAAGCATATTCTGCATGCGGCATATCGACGGCTCCTGGTCCCACAGGAATGAGATACTCACAGTGGAGTCAAGGCCCAGAAAACTTCCAAGCCCAAACTGTCTCTATTTTCAATCACATCCTCAGAACCGGAAAGTTTCCTAAACGTGCAAAGTCAGGTATCATTCTTCCGAATTCCAAGAACCCGCTTGAACCGTGTACATCTGACAATGCCAGACCGTTGACCATGCTTGAAACTGGTCTGAAACTCTTTAATACAATCATTTCAAACAGAACTAAGGCAGCCTTAAATGTCCACCCATCCCCGTGGACGCCGTGGTAACGCGCATCTACACACTTCAATAGTTCCCCAGCTAGCATAAAGATTTCCTTCTTCCAATATGGGTTGCTCTTCGAAACTAGATAGAGGGTCGTCTAGATATACGCCTCTGTTGTTGAAAAAAGAATGCTTCAAGCTGAAAGCAGACGTCCCGTCCTTCTTCTTGGAGAAGCCCCACTGCTGCGCCGTTCTCCCCATGTTGAACCACCAACCAAGATTCCAACCCACCTTCGGAGCCACGCCTTCTCGTTCATCGCGGTCGTCCTTTTTGTCACGTCTCTCGATGCGCTTGCACGTTTCAGCATGCAACACGGATTCTAGCTCTCCGCACAACGCTTTGAACCTAGGCGAATCGCTAATTGGAAGTCGCTTGCGCCTGTTTCCGCGAATCCCACAATATTATCCCTCTACAGTGTAGGCCCGTTTATAAGCAACTGTTTTTTAACCCTTAAGCCGGTGGTTAGAATTCGAGGGTTTTCTATATGTGTTGTGAGAATGGATTTTTGCGATGTATGCTGAGTCACTAAATGCCCGTTTGCTTTACCAATTATTGCATACCTATATTACCAACTATTTGCGACACTACATGTCGATATATGTCGAATATATCCACTCTTATATGCGCACATGGTTAGAATGTTTTCGATTTTACAGGCACGATTTAATTTCATCGTCATTGTTGACGACATCTGCTCGACATATTTTTGCACAATTTTGGAATTAATGAGAAGTTCAAGGTTTAAACCACGAAATGAAAACCGTGGTTTAACCAAGGTGTCATCACTGCGTTTCGCGGACACGATGGAAATAATTTTCGATCGGACGCTTCGGTTCGGATTTTTGATCGTGAGACCCGAAATTTCGTGGTTGAGACCTCGGTTGAGTTTCGCTATGAAAATCTCGACCACGGTCGAGTTTTGTGGTTGAGTTCGATTTTTCATAGCGAAACTTGGTTAGCGAAGGAATATTTTGTACACGTCTGCGACAGCGTGTGAGCCGACGTGTCTGGTAACGTGAGACACTTTTGGACCTCGGTTGAGTTTCGCTATGAAATCTCGACCACGGGGGGGGGGCTCGGTCGAGATTTTCATAGCGAAAGTGCGTCAGCCATCGTCATCCACATGCAGCAGATGTAGAATTGAAAAATTAATTTGGGAAATTCACAGATCGACTCGACTGACGCGCTCGTGTAACCGAGATGTCGAAAAATCATACGCGACTCCACGGATGAAACTCCCAGTACTGAACTCCCAGTATTGAACTCCCAGTTTAAAAAACTATGGTCTCTTATCCACGTCAGCATACCACGTCGACGTGGGCCAATTAGAATGCAGTATTTCGTCCACGTGTCGCGACGCAGCCAAAGGGCGGCTGCGATCAAAGACACGTGGCAAAAATACTGCATTCTAATTGGTCCACGAGGTGGTATGGTGACGTGGATTTCAAGACCTATGGTCTCCTACGTGTCACTGATTATCACATATGTCCCTGGCATATACGGCGTAATACGTAGTATTGCTATAAGGTACGGCGTACAAATTCCGCAGCAGAAATATATAAACCTGAAACTTGCGGACAACGAAATTTAACTATAAGAAAAAGAAAAGGGTTATAATGACCATCAATGATTACCGAATGGTACCTAAATATATAATATAAAATATTGCCCTCGCGGTAATCACTACTTGATTTACGTATATAAATGTTTGATTCGGGTGGAATCAAAATATAAATTTTGAAATGTTTAATTTACCGATAGCGATGATGATGATGAATAAAACGATTACCGCACCAGCATTAAATATATATAATAAATATTTGCTGATACGGTAAATATCTATTACTTGACAGTAAATAATTACCGACGCGGTAATCACAGTGTTAAGGATATCATTACCGCACCAGCATTAAATATATATAATAAATATTCGCTCACACGGTAATGACAATCCATGATATGATGATATGATGATATGATGATATGATGATATGATGATTACCGCATCAGGATTAATAAATATATAATAATATTTGCTGACGCGGTAATCACAGTGTTAAGCATATCATTACCGCGTGGGTACTCAAAAATGTCGCGTAACAGATAATGATTCAAACGATTACCGGATGGTGATTAATATTATATATATTAATTTTGACAGTGCGGTAACTCGACATTCGATGATATTTACCATATATTTGGCGATGTTAAACTAAATTTATCTTAACCAGTTAATATCTCTTTCGAGATTACATTTATAACAATAATAAAAACATTCAAAGTTTGATCTATTACCATATACAGGTTCGTGTTCAGCGGATAATTTATAGAATTGTATTCTTCTTTTGGGCAATACAATTTGAATGTCATTTCGATATAGTTCTCGTATATATTGAGTTACCAATACTGAACAAGGCATAATCAATATGAATGGTTTATCGATCTTCTTCAATTTAATCATTATATCTTTTTTCAATGTAAACGGTGGATTACTGATAATAATATCATAATCTAATTTATCAACCATTTCAAAGAAATCATATTCTTTTTCATGTATTACATCGGTACATCCCATATCTTTTAATAGTTGACCCGAACGACCATCCATATAAAAAGGCTCATAAATCACTTTATCTTTCCACGGTTCTATTATATGTTGAATGTTTTGAAAAGCCGATAAGGGTGTCCCGTAGTCATCGAATTTTAGAAATGTTTTTGTTGAAAAGGAAGCCATTTACATTAAACATATATTATTTGAACTCAATCCAACCACGATCTTTTAAGTATTGAATATAATCATTGATACTTTTGAATATAAATCTATATAAGTTTTCTATATTCTTTCTTGAAACTTTTGAAATCATTTTATATATATATATTATATATAAATGAAAAAACCTGCATTGATTCCCGTCGGTATGAAATACTCACAAGACAAACAAGATCGTATGAGAGACAGTAA
Source organism: Cymbomonas tetramitiformis (assembly GCA_001247695.2). Taxonomy (NCBI): domain Eukaryota; kingdom Viridiplantae; phylum Chlorophyta; class Pyramimonadophyceae; order Pyramimonadales; family Pyramimonadaceae; genus Cymbomonas; species Cymbomonas tetramitiformis. The sequence continues at coordinate 20,610 of LGRX02001887.1, read as the reverse complement.
GGGAAAACATTTGATGGAATATGAACATAGTCAATCTGTCAAGAGTCGTCGTAAAGAATCTCGTGGTACCACGAATGTCATGTCTAAACTCTGGGCTAAAGCACGTGCTCAAAATAAAAAGAGTCTCAAAGGTATAAAATTATAAGTGCGTCGTAAACAACTTAAGAAAATGAGTATTAGTAATATATAATAATGAGTACTACACAAACTTCTACTATCACCGTTAAAAAGAATCCTTATCAAAAGAAATGTATCGCGAAGAAGCCGGATCAATATGCCTGTATGCGTGCTTTGCAAGAAAGTCGAAGAGGGATTAAAAAAAATATCTCCTTATTGAATAAGATGAACTGGTTTTTCAACGATAAAACTAAAAATGCTTTGAAAGAACTTCGAGAAATTACTGATAAAAACAATAATCAACCTTATAAAGATGTTTATATTAATATAGAGAATGAAGTTATTGATTCAGCAACGGAATACATTGATCATGTATGTGAGACTATTGTTACAGAACTTGAGACTACAGAATCAAATGAAAAGGAATCTAATAATGTTGAACCAAATAGTTGTATTATCAAGAAAATAAATGAATTGAAACCCAGTGAAGTATATTTAATGAATTATGAAGAACTTGCTATTAAGGTTATCAATGATTTGGAATTAAAAAAGAATGAAGAACAAACAGAGAATGATAATATTATTAATGAATTTTTAGATAATCAAATGAAAGGTGACCAGGTTATCAATGAATTTTTAAATGTAAGGTTGTATGATGGAAATGTTGATGTGGTGTATACTTGGCAACAATTTGAAAAGGATATTGAGAATATATATGCTCAATCTGGGAAAACAATGAAAGACTATAAAAGTAGAGCACGTAAAGTGACAACTACCGATCATCATATACATGATGTAGAGTATTCTATCAAACAAGGTTTCAATGTTTTCAAAGAAGAAATGAATAAAGCATATAAATACGATCATTTAGCAAAATCGGTATTGTGTGTGATTACTAAAATTTACGATGAATGTGATAATAGTTTTCCATATTTGAAAAAGAATCCTGAAATATACAAAGAACTGATTGAATTCAAAGATTATCTACATCAAAAGGCTATCGATCATTCTCAAAAAAAGAATGAAGATATGTATATCATTCCATATGAAAAACTTGTAGAGATTAAACAAAATAGTAACGATTTACTATTAAACATGATTATTGAGTTTCCAATGAGAGATGATTGGAGTACGGTTCAAGTATATGATAATATGGAAGAATTGGGTAAAGATAAAGAACATATAAATAAAAATTATTATGTAAGAGACATTGGTAAATTAGTTTTCAATAAAACGAAAACAAGTGATAAATACAAGTTTGATTTTACAGTAGGAGATGAGTTGAAGAATAGGATTGAAGATGATTTACAGAGTGATCCAAGAACATATCTATTTTCGAATAATAACGATCCCAATAAACCAGCGGGTCAAATGAGCGGTAATCGAATCAATAGATTGTTTTTCAAACACGGAATAAAAGAGAAGGTTGGTTTTAATACAATACGAAAATCAGTAGAAACCTATTATAAAGATGCACCATTTGATAAAAGGTATGAAATAGCTAAACAACTTGGTCATACGGTTTCAATCGCGAAAACATATTATATTTGTGAAGGTGAATCATCTAAATAATAATTATCTGTTACGTGAAAGTTTTGAGTACCCACGCGGTAATGAGATCGTTAACACTGTGATTACCGCACCGTCAAAATTAATATATATAATATAATCCCAACACGGTAATGCATAAAAAAACATATATTGTCTATCGAGGTATCTGCGGATAATACGATTTAGTGTATAAAATCTCGGGCATGAATTCAATCCAATCATCACAGTATTCTTTTATAAACGAACGAAGATCGTCGTAACTACCATCATCTTCTATATCACTCCATCTATATCTATATGTCTTTATATCTTTCTTTTTTGGTTTTTCAAATGATTCACGGTATAACGACATTAAGAACACTTTAAAATCGGTGCCTAATAGTTTTAGTAGTTTTACAAAAGGTACATTCTTTTTTATTTGACCTACAACGAAAAACAATAATAAATATTCATTCGTATTGAACATACCGAATTCCTCGGGATATTTACGTTTCTCATTCATTAGATAATCGAATTCATTTGATTGTTTTAGATGGTTAATCATCTTTAATGCGAATAATGATGTCATAGTTTTATATATTTATATTAGTATCATATATTTTAAGTTATTTTATGCGATCCTCATTCTAACATATCCATCGCTATCAGTGTATAGTTCACTTACCTGAATTTTTGGTGGGATTGTTGGTGTTACGCCAGAGTCAGGTGATCGTGGAATATTCGCCAAACGAAATATAGTGTTGCCGTCAACTCCTCCACCACTCGACGCAACGTTAAAAAAAACATTTCCATTATCGAATCCTGTATTTGCAGTGCTATCCATATCAACGCTTGTAGTTTTAGCAAACATCAATAATCTCGATTGTTCATTGCCTCCTCGAGGTCTCATATTTATATCTCTACAGGTTACTTCTCCACCGAGAGGCGAAGTTATCCTTGTATATACTTTACTTGTAGCTTGGGCTTGTTTACCGATACAATTCATGTCTTATATATAATAATATATATATTTATTTTTAATTTTACTTTTTATGTTTTTATCTTAAGAGTACCTGCATCGTTCCAAATGTAATTGTTTAAACTTGGTTCGGTCGTTGGTAGTCCTACGAGTTGCATTTGAAGAAACTCGGGCTGTTGTGTTGCTACTCGAAATTCAATCAAATTCGTTACATTAATATCGATCGTAGCATCTTGTCCATCCATTTGTAGAATACATTCACCATCAGTAGCTCTTAAAAATAAAACTTCGGTTGATACATCGTTTTTTGATGTAAATTTAGAACATTGACAATTTTTACCGACAAAGTTAGCCATTTTGTTATATATACTATATAATTTATTTAAAATTGGAATCTTGCTTGAATATAACATAATACCGCATCGGGACTAGGTAACGTCACAGTTTGCATACATACACCGATTATACCAGTAGTCAAACTAGGGAATGTACTAGCTGCAATACCACTAGTACGAACAGCTAACAACTGTCCACGCGTATACACACCATCGAGACATTTGACCGATGCAAACCCACTGACAAGAACGAAACATGAAGCACCAGTTAATGAATCTGCTGTTACAATTCCCAATACGGCACAATTTTGAGTCAATTGCGTAGCAGTGCCTGCGTATGGTATAACACCATTAACTGCTATAGTAGAAGTATCCAATTGAACCACCGTTCCTGATGTGATTGTAGAAGCAGATGTGTTAACCATCGTGTATACTTCACCAGTAAAGTTATTAGGTGTAGTCGTTGTCTTATATGATGCAGTCAAACCTGTCAATGGTACGCCGTTTAACGTAAGGCTCGATGTTGGCGTTGTGTACGCCCAGTCCTGGGAATTCGTCATACGAATGGCTGTACAATCCAAATCACCTGTGAGATTGATATTTGCCCCAGTATTTCCAATTGCTAAGACTTGAGCCAGCGATCCAACCGATCCACCAGCGACCGTACCAGTTCGTACCTCGTTACTGGCTGAATCGTAATACAATTGTAATGTTTCACTCGGTACATCGGGCGATGCTCGAATCGGTCTAATATAACATGAACTTGACAAACCTGGGTTCAATTCTGTGTTTGTACCGTTAATCACAATATTATTATTTAAACCATCTGCAAGACCACCTGTATTTTGACCTGCCTTTGTTCCTATAAAGATGTTATTTGAACCACTCATACCGTTTTCTCCCGATTCGCTACCGATACATATATTGTTTTCACCAGTGGTCGCTCCGTTAGCCCCAGTCGATGTACCAAGACATATGTTTTCAGGTCCTAATATTTGTGTAACGTCAAGAACACCGAGTGCTTGTTTACCGATTGATATAGAGTTATTGGGTGTTGTTGTAAACGTATTACATCTAAAAGTAGATCCCGCGAATGCTCGTTGATATACTTGGAATGCACCTTCGTCAGGGGCTTGAACGCCGCCAAAAAAACCGATATATGTTACTTGCGTTGAGTTACCTGCATTGCATACTCTTTCTAAATCACTTTGAGTTGTTTCAATCAATTCTTTCGAAGTATTATCGTAATACAATGGTAACATCGTTGTATCATCATACGTGACTGCACGTATCGGTGCTATGATACATGAATCGTTCAGTGTATTGTTTAATTCAACACCAGTAGCATTGATACAAATCGAATTATTGACTGCTACAGCGGAGCCCGAATTTTGATTCGCATTGCTTCCAATAGATACACTATTAATTCCGTGATTAAATTCACCTGCAAATTTTCCAATACAAACACTTGCTTCGCCACAATCATTTTGACCCGCATCGTCTCCAATCGCAACAACGAAATCGCTACAGTTATTGTTTCCCGCACCGCTTCCAATGCAAACTGCATCATTTGTAGTTTCAGCGTTGAACGATAGTGTATTACGACCGATAGCAATCGAACGGTTTCCAATGTGGTCTGTATTGGTATAAAGTTGAGTCTGCTCTCCTATCGAAACTTTCCCAGCTCCGCCCGTTCCTGATTCGAGTCGAATATTATTACCACTGATTGTTTCTTGGTCGATAGTCATCGTACCAGTACCAGTAAATGAAACATCTTGAGCGTTTGTAGTTGAACCGATAGCACAAACACTTTGTAAATCTTGAGAGCCGCCACCGCCTGGTAGATTGGTCAAACCTGATCCGTCACCACTGATAATTCCACCTGGGTTCACTGTAAGGTTACCACCGTTCAATATAACATCGCCATCGTTCACAAGGATTCCCGCTCCCAAAGCACCAACGTTCATTGTCATTTGTTGGAACTGCATCTCGTTGATACCTGTATCACTCATCGATAATCTTACCTGTTGAATGGGTTGAGTCGATGATATTTGAAATGTGCTATCTAATGCATCTAAACCTATTTTGAATTTTTCCTCGGTTGCAGGGTTATTCAAAACAAAGTCATTAATAGCTATACCTGTGTGAACCCTTAACGTTCCATCAGTTTCTATATTGAATTGTTGTCGATGATTTGCAGGATCTGGGTCGCTTGTATCGAAAAATTTTAAATCGTTTTGATAATTAAAATCGCTCGCCATAGTAATCTCGTTAACTGGATTGCTTGCTACACCAATTTTATTCGCTTGCAACTCATTCACAACCAGCGGGTCAGGTATAACCCCCGGATTACCCGGATTCACACCTTGTCCATTTATCGATAATGTTTTCGTATTAAAATTCGTAGCATCGCTTGTCTTTCCTACGAAATTAGTTGACATGATTTATAGTATATATTATATATTTATATTTTTCTTAATGTAAATCTAAATTTATATACATTTGTAATATTGGGATTATTTATGTCTTGCCAAACATCAATACCATCTTCACTCAATCGTATTTGAACAAGATATGTGTTTAATACTGTATTCCCGCCAGAACCATCGCCGCATTCCGCCAGTTGGTAATTAACAGGTGTATAATAATTAGTTGTATTTAGAGGTGCTGTATTTTGTGGAAATTCTGGATTCCAAATTTGTGATATACTTAAATCTAAAGTATAATTTTGACATTCAAAACCATTAATTAAATCACCGCTAATATAAAAGAATCCAGATCGAGCAGGGTCTATAAACAGTGGAGAGTTATAACCAACTTTCATAGTTTCAATATAAATACCACCATCTACAAAGTTAGCCGGAAACTGCATTTTATATGCTAAAGTATTCGTCATACTGTACGTTCCAGGTGCTACAATTCCCGCGATGAGGAATCCGCTCTCGCCGTATAGACTTGTAGGTTTTCGAACAGGTCCATTCAATAGAATACTTTTGATTATATTGTTATCCCAAACTAATACTTCTTGATCCGCTACAGCTGATATCGTGGTTGGTTTCGTAGTCACCTGAAGAGCCGTCCCAGCTTGAACGGTCGTAGCCGCTGATATCGTTGAAGTTGATTGTAATCCGTTACCAACAATCGCGGTAGTTGTACTATTTTTTATATTACAAACAGATTGTAGTCCATCTGGTAATACAACTTCTTTCGTTAAAGTTTGAGTTTTAATTTCGCCATTTTGAACAGTACAGATTCCAGATAATTGAGGAGTTGTTATTACCTGTGGTGGTTGTTGTACAAATACACGACCATTGCTTGATACTAATCCATTCGCAATAATTTGTCTTGTTGTAACATTATTGGTACCACCGGTACACACTTCATCGAGCGTTTGTGTTAACCCACCAGATGGTACCGCAGCTCCGTTCAATGTTTCGCATACTAAACTTTTTGCAATAAATTCTACATTTGTTCCATCATATCCCGTTTGTTTGCCGACACTATTATGTGACATGATTTATATATATAATAAAGATAATATAATTTAAATGAAAAAAACTAAAGAATATCTATCACCTTCAAATTCTTTTGTATAATGTTCGAATAAATGACCATCAAAAGTATGAAAGTTATGTCTAATATTTATCACATTTTCAATACCATCTTTGATGACAACCAGTTCTCCACCGGTATAATCTCCAAGACCGATGATAGACGATTCACCTTTATTATTTCGATCTTTATGTTTTAAACATTGTATATTGTGATTTAATTGAATTGAAGTAAAATCGTGATTTACATATTTTTTACCGAAATCAATTATTTTAGAAAATAAAACTGGAAACTTTTTTGAAATGTTTGATGTTACATATTCTTTACGATTAAGATCATATACCAAACCAAATGTACACGTTTCAACTGGTTTCCCGATATTTCTTACTTTATCGCGTTTTACTAAGCCTGAAATATTCGGTCTTTTTGGATTTAATGGAATTTTAGTAGCTTTTAATTGTTCATACATATTACATAAATCATTTTCCATTATATCTTTATTAAACATAATTAATGTTTTTTCATTACCGCGTCAGCAAATATTATTATTATATTATTAATGCCGATACGGTAATGGATTACATAACTATTTTGGATCGTTTGGAAATCATACCTATCGGTTGTGTTTGAATTTGATAGTTTGCCGTTGCATCGAATAAATCATATGCATACTCGACATCTTTGATAATATTTTCCATCAATTGTTGTGAAGTAGTGTATGAACTTGTTTTAAATTTATCTTTGTTTTTCAATTGACCTTCATTACTATATTCATAATATCTTACACCATCTTTCGTATATATTTTACCATCTTTTTCTTTATAAGTTTTTCCAATTTCTGTTTTATTATCAGCTGCAGTAATTCTTTCAAATTGAGCCTGTTTTTGTAAATCTTTACCAGTTAGATATTTTACGGTTTGATTCAATTCATATGGTGCGTTATCTGCTGTATATTCGTATTCTGGATCTAAATTCAAATTCAATAAAATAAAAGGATTCAAGTCTTCACTTATTTGATTCTTATATTCTTTTGAATCAACTTTATCAGTAGCCATATTGTATGCATCATCGATTGTCAATGCGAACAGACCAGCTTCCAATATATTACCTGCGATTCTTGCTAAACCAATACTTGTTCGACCTCGACCTGCTCTCAAAGTACTATCTTTGTTTTCTGTATAAAACTGTTTATAATCATGTAAAGCCGATGCATTGCTTTCGGTACCGAGTTTCGGGGCAATCTCTTTGATGATATAATCATCGGTATTCTTATTGTAAAATAATTTAGACATCATCGAAACTACATCGCCTTTTAGTCTATATATCGTATTCTTTCTTGGAACTTTCAATGATTTTAATTTTTTTATAAACGGATTTATCGCCGGCTGAAACATATGAGTTTCGATAAGTCTTTTTTCTTCAGGTAATGATTCGCTTATATGATTAACGATTCCGCCGGACAAACTATGACCAGCCAATTTGATATTTGATTCTGGATATTTTTTCAATAAATCTTCAACAAGCTTGACACCATCTTTGTATCGTTTCGTCGAACGATTAAAACCAAAAGCAGTACGTAAATTAATGTTCAACCAATCATCTAATCCACCAATAAATCGTTCAGGATCGTTTTTGATAATATCAATATCTGTCAATCCTTCAAATTCACTACCTTTCATTCCTATCAAAATGTCATCACCTTTTTTTAAAACTAAATTGTTTCTATCACTATATTCATCAAGTAATTGATAATCTTTGAATTCATCGATAGCATTCATAAATCGTTCTTCACCTGTAATTGAAGATGGATTACTAATATCTTTTAATTGTTTTCGATAACTATGGGCATATGTCGCTTCAATCAATTTAGCCATCTTTGAAACAATAGGATCATCTTTTATCAATTTATCTTCACCGATAATTTTACGTACATATCTATTATCAACTATCAAATCTTCCAAGTAATTTTTAGCTTCTCGTACAATCGATTGTTTTGCAGGTGGTAATTGATCTAAATCTAAACTTGATTTGATAACTTCAAATTTCTTTTTATGAATATCTTTGACATTATCAATAGGAGATTTTGAATGTGTTATAGACTTTTTTTTTGAATCAAATTCGCTATCGAATTTAATCATTTCATCAATATCTTTTAGAACTTTTTTAGTTCGTTTGAAATTAAATGATTGTTCAGTTTTTTGATATTCTTCTAATTTATTTTCAATCTTACAACTTGGATCATTCTTATTTACCGTACAATTCGTTGACATCATATACTATAAAAATATATTTAAAAGCCACCACCAAGTCCCATAATATCCATTGTCTGTGCTAATCGTGTATCACTTACTTGAGCTGCTTCAGGTCTTACAGGCATTTCATATGCTCGTTCCCGAGATGATGAAGGTCCAGAATCTGAAAATGGTAGCCTTGGTTCTGGAAATGAAGGTCCGGCTTTTTCTTCTTCAATATTACTTTTACGTCGTGTTGGTAATTTAAACGGCGTAGGTAGTTGCTCTTTATCTAACGTCGCTGCGACGAGCGTGGATAATATTGGCTCTTCTTCGATCTCTTCTTGAAGTATTGGCATTCTTCTAACACCAGTGTGAGGATAGTTTACCGTTCTTGATGAAGTCCCCGGGGTTGAATCGAATCCATACATATGTTCTTCAACTTGAGTTCTATAATCATCTCCATATCGTTTTTGTAATATTTCATCAATCTCAGCTTCACTAAAAAACATTTCAATACCACCTGGTGCTTTGATGAGTTCAACTCGACCATCACTACTCGTTTCCGCCATAACCTTATCTTTTAAAAATTCAACCAAACGATTTTTTTGAACATTGGCAAATGCTCTTGAACCGTATAGTGTCATGGATACCTGTTTATAATGATGTAATAAACCTTCATTCTTTATGAATGACCGTAATTTAGCTGCGGATAACGAATCTAATGCTTTTACATTTTCAGTTAATAGACCTTCGTGTAACTTGTTATATAACATAACTCTTTCATCGGGTGAAAAGTCTTTTTTAAATAACAATGAATGTGTCGTATGGGCTAATTCTCTTTCCGGATGGTGCATATTGCGAGTAATTCCACCTTCCCTTAATTCGAAATTATTATCTATTAAACTTTCATTCTTTATGAAAGAAAATTGAGATTCGGGTGTAGGTGTCATTATCATATCTTTGTTTTTCAACTGTTGTTGCATTCGATCTTTCATTGAAACGGTTGAAACACCTAACAACTTTGCTTCCATTTCAATGCATTTATCTTTATTGACTTGATTTGAAAGTATTTGTCTCATTTTTATATAGTATATATTAATATATAAAATTAAATATGAGTTGTAAATACTCAACCGTAACGATTAAGAAAAGTACTAAACCTGATAAAAAACTAATGGCGACTTTTGATAGTAAAAAGACAATCCATTTCGGTGCGGCCGGTATGGATGATTATACCATTTCAAAAGATAAACAACAAAAAATGAGATATTTAACCAGACATAAGAAAAATGAAAATTGGACGGTATGTGATACCGCTGGTGCTCTATCTCGATGGATACTTTGGAATAAAGAAACAAAACAGGCATCGATTGATGATTATAAAAAAAGATTTAGATTAAAATAATTGTTTTATGATATATAAATAAATGATAAACAGTTGTGATTTACAAACTTGGGGTAATGTGATTGTTATGATCATCGCTGCCGTTTTTACGGGTATTAGAATGAGTCGATGTAAAAACATTGATACAATATGTTGTAAATGTGAAAGGGAACTGGTTGAGAATGAAAGTAATAGTAATAATATATCAATTAATACTATATAATAATTCATGTCGTCATCAATACCTGATAATGTAGTTAACAAAGATTTATATAAAAAAGCTAAACAAAAAGCTAATGACAAGTATGGTGATAAAACTTCAGCATATAAAAGTATGTTCATTGTTAAAAGCTATAAAGATATGGGTGGAACTTATACAGGAACTAAATCTACATCAAAAGGAACAACAAAATGGATCGATGAGAAATGGGTAAATGTTAATGAATATTTAAAGGGAAAGACTATCAAATGCGGTGAAACTCAAAAGAATAAGCACGCTTGTAGACCTACTAAGAAGATCGATTCAAAGACACCTATTACTATTCAAGAAGTAATAAAGAAACACGGTAAGACTGCTGTCACTGAAGCAGTAAAAGAAAAATCATTAAATGCCGCTGATAAACGATTAAATTGGAACACTTTGAAAATTACCTGAGTTGTCAATATCAATTCATTAATTCATGGATTACCGCATCGTGATTAATAAATATATAATAATATTTGCTCCCGCGGTAATGGGGCGTCGTATTGGATTTAGTCTTCGTATCATATAATTTTCCAATTTAATACATAATCATTGTCAATATCGTCAAATTCAATATTACCAATGTATTGATCGTTTCTACATTTTTTATACTTTACGCCATCTTCTTCCCAAAATTCAACTAATGGATCTTCTTTCCAAAATTCGTGTACTCTGTTATTGTAATCAATAAAGTCTGTATTTATTTGATATTCAGTAAATCTCTTTTTATCTTTCATAACTCTTTTTCCACCAATGATATCATTTCCAAATAGATCTTTATATATATTCACTAATATCTTTTGACATTCATATGAATCATTGAAATCAATCAATTTGTTGTTTTTGGTCATATTAAATATCATCTTGTATGTTTTATTGTACTCCTTATTTTCATGTTCATTGAAACCCATTCCACCGGGGGTATCAATCATTAAACAAAAGTCTTTTTTCAATTGTAATTTCTTTTCAAATTTATCCAAGAATATTAATCTGTTTTTCTTTGATTTGAATTTATTGATAGAAAACTCGCCACTATCGTTGAGTTTCAAATATAATTGTTCAGGTGTTTTATTAAGATAATCAACAAAATTCAAATGTTTTTCAAGTTTTCCATATTCTAAAAACATTTCATGGTATTCAGTTAAGTGTCTATCAGGTATTCCAAGTATATCATTCATTTTTATGTATTTGTTCTTTTTACTAACAAGTTCTACAATGTTTTCGATCTTTTCTTCAATAACTTCTTCATTGATATCAGTAATATTGTTATCATCTTTTTCAATGTTCAATATATTATCGTGTGTTTCTATAAAACCTCTTTGATTCAATAATAGTTTGAAATGAGCAAACTTGTTCGTATTATATGCTAATTCATCATATTTGATTCTTGTACATAGATCAATATATTGATTTGCTAATTGTGTACTTTCAAGATTCGTAAATGTCAATGTTGAATACTGATTAGTGATTATCAAATCGGCTTTTATACTATTGTATGTTGATACTTCGTCATTATATGTTTTTTTAGTAAATACATAATATAAATGAGTAATATTTCTACATCTTGCTATCTGTTGTAACATTGCTTTTGGATTGATTGTATGTGCTTTGTAATAACTAAATACTGGTCGATCCATGATAGAATCGATACCGTAAATTACCTTTGGACTGTATATGATACAATCGTGTAAATCAAAATTGATATAATTATCTTCTTCCGCAGTTATTAATTTGATATTCTTGTAAAAATTACTCAATTCTTTGTAGAACGCTTCAGCCTCGCGAGCACTATCGGTTGATATCAACCATTTTTCATACTGTTTTACATGATGTATCAATGATTTCCTTGATTTCAATTCTGTACATTTCACTCCATTGTTTGATTTTTTAGTATTATCGATGAATAAGTATTCTAATTCACATATATCCAAATACATCAAACACGTATCTGTTATATCTGCATCAATACAAATAACTTTCTTACATCTTTTGATAATGTTTTTCAATGTTGTAAATGTATCTCTTCTTGATTTGATAGTTGGGCTTGTAATCAAATGATTAATCAAACTATTATATTCATCCATAACCAATACATAATCCTTGAAATCTATATGTTCAGTTCTGTCCACCAAACTCTCTATGGTAATGATTAATGATTCTCCTTCGTGAATATACCCACTGTTCTCATAGTATTGAACATTGATACCGTGTTTTCCCATTGTGTTGTATAACTCTTGTGCTAATGATACACGACTTGTAGGTATAATGAATGTTTGTCTTTCATCTTTCAAATATTCTTTAATCAATGTTGTCTTACCAGTTCCCGTATCGCTCTTGATAACAATTCCTTTCTGTTTGATGTCTTGAATTATGACTTTATTATTGATGTATTGAGTATCGATAGTTTTATCAGCATACCTCTTATTTTTTAAGACGTGTTTCAATTTATAATATCCTAATATCAGTTCATCATATTGATCGTCTTTATCATGTTTTGTTTCTCTTATCAACCATTCAATTGGATCGTATTCATTGAATGTAATAGTATCCCATATTTTTTGATTTTCAATTTCATTAAAACCTGGTCTCTGTTTACAAAAAGCTTTCCATTTGATTTGTTGATTCATCAATTTCATCGCTGTTGTGAAATTCTTAAATCTAATCCATGATTCTTGTGTTTTCGTACTATCAAAGAACGTCATTGATAATTTATCAAGTATCGTATTGATATGTTTATCGATATCAAACAATGGATACTTTTTCATATGATTGAAAATTTCATAATCGAATTTATTGATTGATGTTTTATTTTTATATTGAATGTTCTTTCTTTTCGATAAATTGTTTTGATCAAATCCAATCTCGAATAAGTATTCAATAAGTTCTACAGGTATCGGTTTAGGTGTTGTATCATTGCATATCGTATATTTTCTATCATTGATGCTTGAACCCGGGAACATTCCATATCCACCATTTGAACGTGTATCAATTGCTAAATCATGGTTTGATCCTTGTTTAATCCTTTTATCGTATTGAAAATACAAATGAATACCAACACCCGATTGTGATCGTACTGTAAGAGTATTAAACTTATCAATATATTCGTTTCCAAACTTTTGAATGAATGGATGTTTATCATAATCATTCCAAGGTTTCTTATCAATATCTAAATCAACCATAATCAAATTGTTTACCGCTCCCGTTAATAATGCAATGTTATACCCATCTTTGAACCACGCATTAGCCAAGATCGTTTTATATTTTTTTTTGTTTTTATCAGTATCAAATGCATTCTTTTGATTTTGGTGAACTCTTTTGATATTATAACCTTTAAAATCCATGATACTTATTCTATTAGTAATATATATTATTAACTTTAAATACTTATCTATTACTAATAAAATGAAACGTATGTTATAGATTACCGAGGTAGCAAATATTTATATTATATATTTAATGCTGATGAGGTAATGATCCAATCCTTAAAGTTAATTTTGATACTACGAAAAATGAAATGTAATAGATTACCTCGGTAGTCAATATAAATATTAATAGATTCAATGCTGATGCGGTAATAATGCAATTCTTAAAGTTAAATTTTATGATACTATAATAAAAGTACTTAAAAAGAATACGTGTGATTATAGTAATTAATACGATAATGGTATTGACTGACGATGAAAAAATGAAACGTCGCAAGGAAGCTCAACGAAAATATTATTTGAAAAATAAAGATAAAAATTATGAAAGAGTTAAAAATTGGCGTGCGAATAATAAAGATTATTATTTATATAAACAAGGAACATACAGCCAAATGTATTATGAAATGAATCGAAAACAGATCTCATATAGAAGGAAAGAAAAAGAACGATTCAAAAAATTAAATACTAAAATTGAAGAGGGATGACTTGATTGTGTTTAATTGTGACGCCAAACGAGCCTGTTTTATTAAATCTTCGTTTTCTGTAGTTGTAAGAGGTTTGGGTTCCAATTGATCGTGTTGCTTGATAATCTTCGGTGTCACTTTCTTCCTTTTCTTTTTTATTATAATTTCCTGTTCGGGTTCGCTGTCGCTCTCCGTATCGCTTTGATAAATGATAACTTGTTTGGGTTTCTTTGAGGGCTTCGAAGATTTGATTTTTTTTTTTTACAATTACCTCAGGTTCGATATCGTTAGATTCCTCTTGATTATCATCGTTGACATGAGTTTCCACTGAATCATTAGAATCTTCCTTTTTCATTGTTTTATTAGTAGCTTTTTCGATAATCTCACGAGCTTCTGTTTTCGCTTCTTCGTGTTTCAATGTTTTGGCTAATTTGATATCGTTCTTTTCAGCAGCTTTCTGGCGACGAATAGCTAACGCTTTTTCACGAGCTTGTGCTAATTTTTCTGCGTGTTCGGGCGATAATTTTTCACCTTTACGAACCATATTGTTCTATAATATTAATATATAGAAACATAATAAATATATAAGTCAAACTCATTTATTATGTTTTGTTATTTTTCATTTACAATATTAACATATATTTTTTCAAACAACTTGGCTTAATCTAATATTACCCGAGAAATATGTGGAAGTAACCGGCGGGCTATAGTTTTTAATTTGTGGATGAACATATATTGTATAGCCATATGTATGTTTCGCAGCTAATGTATTGATCGCGGACTTTTGACCAATCAATGCGGATGTATAACCACTCATTTCATTAGAACCCATTTTCGAACCTAATTGCCCTTGCACGGAAGATATAGTTCTACAGGGCTCAATCATAAACGATGAAGCTCTTTGTGTATTGTTTTGCATCTCAGTCAAAATAGGTCGATTATACACTGGTCTACCATATTGTCCAGCTAAATCCTTGGTTAACTTATTACCTCCCAATACGGGCTTATTAATTATCGTGGTTGGATCTAATCCATCGTCAACAATCTGCATATTTCTAAAACCTGTTGATTTCAAGTTTTGAACAGGTAATGTTTTATCAATATCAAAAAGGTTCAAGTTTCCTTGACTTTGTAAATTCATTCTACGATTCATGTCTTATATATACTTAATACAAATATTATAATTTTATATATTTAATAAACATTTCATTGTTGATTTTGTTTAGAGCGTGACCGAAGTCATTCTACCACTCGACACAACCAGAAGGGAAGTAAATTCTGCTACGACAGTTGTCTCGTTCGCACTTCCAACGGTGCTTGCACCACCGTCGATGGGGCTACCTGCACCCTCATTAGATGCTTGAGTCGCCAAAAAACATGCCGAGTTTAAACCACTTGAATTATAACCTGTCATATATTTTACGCCGACGCGTGAAGGTAGATTAAGTTGCAAGGGAAGAATGAACTGATTTTCGAAAAAGTCTTCTTTGGAATGAATCGAGTTACATCCAAGTGGACTGTATTGATCGTGTTGAGTTCCAGCACAATACTTGTTTCCATCAACAAGATATTTGTAAGCCATCAATGAACTGGCTTCATACGACGGAATAAATACGTTATTAATTGACCATCTGTAGTTTAAGTTTTTATTAGCAGAGAATTTCAATTGAGGTGGGAAAAATTGTTTACCGAATCGATCAAGATAAACTCCAACTCCCTCAGTGTTGTTAGTCCTAAAATCGGGTTTACGAGCAACGGCATAAAGGTTATTAAGACACGATACAGACAATTGAAAACGAACATTTTTGTTTTGTGTAGAATCACTCTGAAAATAAGTCGCATAATTCAAGAAAGGTAGTTGTAAAGATCCAGCCATCAATTGTTGTTCAATGGCTTGTTCAACCATACCTGATGAGAAAGACATTGTTGTGATAACCCCGAAGATATTTTCCAAGGTATAGTTAGCATTGGTCGCGAAAGCTGTCGCAGCCGCGGCTGCGTCTGTGAATACGCCAGGAGCTTGCCCGACTTCGCCATAAGACAATGCAGATACGGCGGATTTCAAAAACAGACGTAGTTTAATACTACTCATTGTCGAAGTATCAATAATAGAAGGCTCGAGACTACCCATTAATCCAAGCCATTCGTTAATGATAAATTCTTGAGGAGTTTCGTCAGCTGAACCCGTAATCAGTCCACCACCGAGCTGGATACCAGCCATTCCTTCGTTCATCAAAACAGATTTATACGACATTTCATTAGAAATAGAATCAGCAATAATATTTTTTATATAAAAAATCGTCGATAGTTCTGGTGCAGATTGTGAAGCTACGACGCCTCCTATCGACGCTTCTACCCGGTCGATAAGATGATATATAGGTGGAAGAAAACTATGACATACTTTTGCAGCACCGCCTGCAGGATTTGGATATGTAAATTGAGCATTGACAGATGCTTTCAAAGACAATGCGAATGAGCGTAAATCAATAAAAGAATTTATTGGTAGAAGAATCTCAATCACAGAGTTGGGTCGTTGAGTTGTAGCGTTCGCAGTTTGAAGCTGGAACATATTTTTTGAAAAATCACTCATTCCGCCTAAAGCGTAAGACAATTCCATCGGTAATGATGTAGCCATATTGTTATTTATATAATATATATATATATATAAATTTCATTCAAAACATAAATATTTTTATCTTCTTTTTTTCTCATTACCGCGTCAGCAAATATTATTATTATATTATTAATCACGGTGCGGTAATCCATGAATTAAACAATATCTAATTTTACACTGAATTCAAAATATATATTGCCTTGTTTACTTTGAGATACTTGCGGTAAGTTAGCATATCCAGTATCACTTACTATAGTTGGAATGAGTCTACCTTTTGAATCACACAATGCAAATTGAAGCTGTTGTAATTGACTGGGCTGAATAATAACACTAAAATTATTATCGCTATCTTGAAATGAATATAATTTACTATTTGGATCATCGATTATCACCGAGCCGAGTATATCGCTTGTTATCAATGAACCTATACTATTGTCACTCGCTTGTGATAATGTTGTTGTTTCTAAATTCAAATATGATAATGATGCAGTTCTCAAAAACAACTGTTGAACCGTATTCAATTTAGCTGGGAAATAGGTTTCATATTCAAATGTAACAGCGTCGAGTAATTTAAACATTGGAAATAACGTTGAATCATCATTCCTTCCCGCAATATCACGCTCTCGATTAACTAAAGAACCTAACAATTCACTCGAATCATTATAAAGATCGACATCGGCAAATCGACGTAATTGTTGATTCAATACACCAGTAGTTTCATTGATACTTTTAGTCGAAAAAGAATAAAAATTACCATCATCCAATGATGCACTAAAAGACAATTGAAATGTTTCTAATATATCATTTACCGTGATCGTTACAGTTGGTGGTCCCGCTATACCGGACAATACTAAAACATCATCAATCGCCTTCTTAAAAGCGGCAATAAAATCAGTACCAAGAATATCAGGATAATTACCAGGTGCGATTTCAGCTTTAAAAAATATATCATTTTTATCAACAAAAAAGAATATTGAATTAGTTGGATTTACCGTATAAAATTGCTTGTGAACAATCAACTGATTCAATGTTAATCTAATATTATCTTCAGGATTGTATGACAATAATTGAGATGGAATTACATATTGTCCAAGGCGACTATCAAATAACGCGTTGGTTTCTGTGTTGAAGAAGAGGGTTTTAGTATACTTATTAACACTTCCTATTACTTTATATATATAATATATGTATATTTAATTTCCGTGAATTTCAACATCAGTTCTTTTAATATGTTCTTTTAAAGTCTCATCATCGTATTTACAATATTCATTATATTCTTCTTGTGTATCTCTCTTTTGAGGTGGAATGATAGTTTTATTTTCATAGTGCTCTTTATACATCTGTGGATTCAACATATAACCTTTAATTTGATATAATAGTAATGCATCGTCAATATCAGGAAATTCTAATTTGGCTAAAGTTAACATCTTATCTATGGTTTCATGTTGTTCTTTTGTAAATGTATCTTCTTTGTGTATAAGAGTCATTTAATAATATATATGTATATATTAATTAGAATGATTAAAACTCAATCAGTTAATGATAAAAAATTTAAAATACAAGTATCGAAAGGATCGGCATTCAAATACGAGACTGGACCTGATATGTTGAAGTGCCACCAATTAATGATTTTATGTGGGTGTCGCGGCAGTGGTAAAACCTTAAGCTTAGTTAACTACTTACGAATGCTAAAACAAGATAACAATTGTGATCGTATTCTGGTCATCAGTCCTACATTTACGAGTAATAGAGAGATGCTCATGGATTTAGGTATCGATGATAATGATGTGTTCTGTCCAGATGATAAACAATCAATATATAATGTTTATAATATCATTCAAGGGGAAGCCGATGAATATGAGAAATATATTGAGGACTTAAGAGAATACGAAAAAGTGATGAGATTGATAAGATCGAATAAAGATATATCACAATTAGATCCTGAATTATTATTAAAACTGGATTTAAATAACTTCGAAAAACCTACATATAAATATAAACAAGAACCCAGGATTCATATGATTTGTGATGATTGTCAGAGCACTCGATTATTTGGACAACGACTTTTTAATAATATGTGCTGCCGAAATCGTCACCTTGGAATGTATTCAAAAGACTTTGTTAATATCAATGGCGTTCGTGGCGGTGCACTTGGATGTTCAATGTATCTATTAGTTCAAAATTGGTCTTCGAATGTTAATCCAATCCCGAAGGCGGTCAGGAACAATGGAACAAGCTTAGTACTGTTTAAATGCCGTGACAGTAAAGAACTCGATAATATATACAGAAGTGTGGCTGGAGAAATAGATGAAGATTCTTTCTATAAAATATATAATCATTGTACCGATGAAAAGTATTCATTTATGTTAATCGATCTTTTTCCAAAATCAGACAATAAAAAGTATCGTAAGAATTTTAATCAATATGTCATGTTAGACAATATTCCCATTAACGATAAATGATTTACACCTCTTAGTCGATTGATGACGCCTTATATGGTTACGACTACTATTACATTTACATATATCGCAAACGATACATTCATTCTTATAACGTTTGATAGATTCATCATTCTTCAATCGATACGCTTTCGCTTTTTCACAAAGAGTTTCTTTATTATTGATATAATACTTATGCTGACGTTCTAATATGTAAGAACGATTATCCTCATAATGTTCACTTCTTGTTCTCGATGGTATGGATCGATTCATACTTCCTAACTCTTTTATAAAACTCTTTTCTAAAACATCTAATTGTTTTTTATTATCACACGATACTTCTTTAATCAATTCTATTTTCAAACAATCTTTTCCATAATCTTTTATCAATGTTTTCATTATAGGATTTTTACATTCGCTAATATGATTACTGAATCTACGTTTTAATGATTGTGTCGTTGCTCCAATATATATAGAATCATTGATATTGTTTGTAATCTTATATATTTTTGAACAATGATATATATTCATAATATAATTCTCCGTAATAATAATATATATAACTAAACGCATACATACGTGCATTCTAATATGAATAAAATTATATAATTGTTATAATAATGAAATATTGCGATAAAGTAAATATTGATGACATCGTAAATGAAAAGACACCTGGTATTTATGCATGGACTTTTGATGATTATTCAAATACAGGCCATAACAAAAGATATAAGGTGAAAATTGGATTGGGCAGTGATATATGTCGACGTTTATATGATTATCATACAGCACATCCTGATGGTGTTTGGATTTTATGTTTGATGGAAGTAAAGAAACGTGAAGATTTGTCGATTGTCGAAAAAGCTATACATGATAATTTGAAGAACAAGAACTTTTTTTTATCAAAGTCCTACACGTAAATTGAACAAAGGAGAATGGTATTTGACAACCGCCAAACAAATATATAATGCTTTCAAAGAAGTGTATGATACAACGAAATATAAAAAGCTTATCGCGAAACCACCAATAAGACCAAAACCAAGAAATCCAAATGATCGAAATTGAATTAATTTCGAATCGAATGTAAACAAAGGTCCCGTTACCGTGTCGGCAAATATTATTATTATATTATTAATCCTGATGCGGTAATCATTATCTGTTACACACTGAGAAGGAATCGTGGTAGAATGTGGTAAACTGGTGTTAAAATGTGGTAAACTGGTGGTAAACGGCGGTAAGCCCCTATGTGGGGTGGTAATCAGGTGGTAAACGTTAAAATTTTTATATAAAAAAAATA
>LGRX02001886.1:0-13305 GCA_001247695.2 Cymbomonas tetramitiformis | reverse complement strand
CGACAACTACCTCGCAGAGGAAGATCGCAAGCACTTGAACGTTTTTGTACGCGAGTTGGAATCCACGGTTTCGAAAAGTCTACGTAACGAGTACACCTTCGAGAATCCAGCTTTCTTAATAAACAACAATCTCGTTCAGAAGATTCCGGGGGAGCCCGATAACGTCATTTCCTCCCTTACGGGGTGGCAACCATGGCACTTGGACCAGCCATTAAACCAACCTCTCATCACCGAACGCGCACATCACTTGGCCATTGTGGCCTACCTTGGCCCATCCTCCCCAACAAGGTTGTGTTGTGCACCAACCCCGTCCTTCGATGCGTAGGTTGACCTCCTAGGCCAATCGACGGAAGAGAGATTGCAATTGAACTGCGATGTCCAATTCCACGAGCAGCGCGCCCTCATGCTCTCGAAGGAAACCCTCGACGCGTTTGCGAGGAACGTTGGGGGAAAGGAGAAAGTGGGATTGGGCGACTGCGCGGTGGTGGGAAGGGTACACCAAGGGGTGGCCAATGCGGATGGCACGCCCCGGGTGGTGTTCTCCGCGAACTTGGCGTTGAAGGGCGTGGCTTCCTACAACCCTGATGTTCAGCTGAACCCCGTGAACTCGGCCTTACTAAGGATGTCGAGTAACTTTTTTGGTAATTTACCGGTACGGTAATTACCGGTAAATTACCTGGTATTACCACCCCCCAAATCGTCTTACTTTCCCCATACTTAAGACGTTACCGGTAATTTACGACCATGGTAATCGAGTATTACCACGGTAAATTACCGGCAACCCCTCAAATTACCGTCGATTTTACCACATGGTTCAAATTGACCGATCATCGGCGGCAGACAAAGAAACATCTGCTGATCTTGGTCACTCGACGCCGACGGAAGGCATTGTACAAGAAGCTTTCGTTTGTCCACCCGCCACCCAGGGGAGGAATCTCGGAATGGGTGCTCAGGATGAGAGTGCTATGTCGCTCTCTTCGAATGAGACATGCTACGATTGGAAAGACGCCTCATGCGTTGTTCACCGTGTGCCAGAGGATATATTGGAAGCTCTCAAAGAGCCTTTTCGCGGACAGTCGAACTTCGGGCCTCAGCACAAGTTCCTACTCAGTTTGTTTAATGACGTCCCAGAGTACCACCAGACGTTACACCCCAAGAAAACTTGCGCTCAGAATGTGCGATCAACACTCGTGTGCAAGTATGACGAAAGCGTCAAAACGAATGTCGCATTTTACAAGATCAGCTCAGGGAAACTTCTCAATAAAGTCCTGTATTGTAAGAACGTGCCCGATGAAGCTAAGCTTCGACTCACCGAGAAATGTACCGCTGCAGAAGGAAAGAAATGGCGTGCGACCTATGAGAAAAAGCGGAAAGAGATGGAAGCCTCAGATTTTGCAGGTCTGGCTGCTGCAGAGCAAGAAGTCGTTGAAGAAGTTGATCCCAGTGCCACCAAACGTCGAGAACGACAGGCGGTTCTGAAAGACTATGGCATGCAGGTATGTACACGCAGAATGCCCTAGTAACTTCCGGTTTTAAGTTTGGATCACGCATCACATATTGCAAGACGCGATTAAACGTGTTCGCTTGCACGCAGCTAAAGGCCCACGCAGCAAACGAAATAACGTTGCAGTCGGGGTGTGTTGCGTGGATCGATGATTCAGGTGTGCACTGAGGCGCAAGCGACCGCCCTCAACTTTCTACTCGGATGTTTTTTCTTCGCCTGCAAGATTCCCTTCGCAGTCGTGAACAACGTATTCTTCAGGGCATTTATTCATGCCTTGAGCCCTGGCTACGCCAAGCGGCTGCCAGGTCGAGCGCATCTGAGTGCTAGTATTTTGGACGATGTTTATGAAGAAACACTCGTGTCCACTGACGCAGCGTTGGATAGAGCGCCTGGCAAACGCACGTTGGGCCTGGATGGAAAAACTAACTGCGTCGGTCGTGCCACTTGCAATATCGGTGAAGCCAAGCTTGGCATTTGTGCATATGTGACTACAAAATATTTTGGGAAACGCGAACATAGTGGTCGCATTCAAGCGACCTATGCGTATGAAGAAATTAAGGGTAGAGAGGACAAGTTCCAGGCCGTGGTTGCAGATAACACAGGAAATAAGCAGGTGATTTTGTGCGCCATGGCCCAAAGAAGTAGGCTTCATCGTTGCAGCTGTTGTTGTGTATTGATCGGTTAAAATAAATTAATGTTTCGCATCAAAAGCAATAAAACAAGGAATAATTACAAAAATATTTAAATATCCGACGCTCGCGAGTGTATAAAACAATAAAGTGGGTAAATATATAAAGATATGTCCGACTCAATGATAAACATAAAATAAGCGATAATTAAATCTGGGTTCAACAATACGGGTACGGCATGATACGGCAAATCTCCCATACGTGTATCCATACGTATGAGATGGAGACCATTTTCATTCGAGATGGAGACTAGGCGCGTAGGCGATCCCGAAAGCTACTAGCTACTATAACTATGATAATAGTGCTAGGTAGCTGGGAGACCTTGTATGTATTTTGCAGACACACTGATATTGTCGGCCAAAATTATTGATTTGACGGATTTATTCGTTCCGTATCTCTCGTGTGTCCATAGTGCTTCTGCTATGCTGGAGTATTGAAGATTAAATTCTGCACTGTGCAAACCCGAAATGTATACGGTGTCCGCATCCATCCATCATCCACAGGTGCATATTGTCGACCAATATTGATTCGATTTATTCGTTCCGTGTCTCTCGTGTGTTCATAGTGCATATGCTGTGCTGGAGTATCCAACTGCGCACATTGCGGCTGTACATGGGGGCGGCTTGTGGGTCTATGGCCATGGGCTCCTGAGAACCAGGTGGTGTAATGTCCACGAACGTGTCTCCCACTAGTTGCACCGCGTGCGTCCGATGGTCGGGGTTGAATACTTCCGTAAGCTTCGTATAAAACCTAGCCGAGAAATAGTGGATACGTGGGGCCTGGCCAGATGATTGTCGTTGCTTCTCGACGTGACGTAGGTACGCTAGATACAAATCCACAATTTCGTCGTTTAGCATTCGCCCGGGGAGTAAACGGTCCATCGGGCTTGGTGCACGCGCAGGCGACGAGATGCAAGGAACCGTACTCGGAGATGGTATCGGCGGTGGGGTAGGCGTAGGATTATCCGTCGTGGTTAAACGCGCAGATCGAGTGGTATCACACCCACCCCTGAAAGCTTGGAATAAAGTAAGCGGTCGTAGAGGACTTAGTGGCTCAACCCGAGCGGAAGTCTTGGACAAGGGTTCGGAACGTGGGGTGGTCGTTTGCAATCCAGACGAATTAGAAGAACGTCGGATAGGAGTCGAAGACTTTCGGCGCGAACGTGGAGTACTGAGGGTGGCAACCGAGGCGGGCGCCTGAAAGATAAAGGGCCCCGCGGCGATGGCCGGAGAGGGCGATACGCCGGCGTCGATGCGCATGGTCACGGCTTGCTGCGCGATCTGCGTGAGTGTTCCACCATCATCGGGGTGGGATATGTCGAGAGGTGGGAGACATAGCACAGCAACGGCGTCAGGTTGAGCTAGCCCGGTGGTGACTGAGGCGGCCGCTTGGAGAGAGTTGGGAGCAGCGTCGACCGCCGGAGGAGGAGATATATATGCCGCCTTCAGTGCGCATCGCCACGGCTTGCTGCGCGAACTGCGTAAGAGTTCCGCCCGCATCGGGGTGGGATATGTCGAAAGGTTGTTGACGTAACACAACCATGGGATCGGGCGGACCAGGCCCGGGGGAGACTGAGGCGGCCGCCTGCATAAAATTGGGAGCAGCGTCGACAGCCGGAGGCGGCAAGAAACCGCCTTCGATGCGCACAGGGTAGAAGTCTTACCGTGGCGGGCCGGCCCGGGGCCGCAGAAGCTCGCTCCGGGCCGAAACCGGGCCGAAGGGGCTTTCGCCCCCGGGCCGCACAAAAATATGAGCCGGCCAAACTTCGGCCAAAAATATAGGCATTTTATGCCACTTTTTATCAAACCCCCATACTTAATTTCAAAATTTCGCGGGCATTGTTCTTCCTTGGCCGTTTTGGCCGAAAGCGGGCCAGCGGAAATATAGTTTACGGGCCGTAAAGAAAATTGGAAGACTTCTACCCTGGATGCGCATGGCCACGGCTTGCTGCGCGATCTGCGTAAGTGTTCCGCCATAATCGGGGTAGAAAGAGTCGGCGAGAGGAGGTTGACGCAGCACAACAGCGGGGTCGGGCTGAGCGGGCCCAGAGGCGACGGAGGCGGCCACCTGAAAGGGGCGAAAGATACCCTCGTCGATAAGCATGACCACGGCTTGCTGAGCAAGTTGAGTGGTGGGTAGTGGATCGTCGACCTCAGGGGCGGAAGGCGGTGCTTGGACAGGGGCATGGTCAGCTCGGAGTATCGGTGCCTCGCGCACACCCGTAGTCGCCACGGCCGCATCGGCGGAGGGAGGAACGGTGGCGGCTGTAGGTAATAAACCCTTGTCGAGGAGCATGGCCACGACCTGCCGAGCAAGTTGGGTGCAAGGTAGTGGATCGTCGACCTCAGGGGCGGAAGGCAGTGCTTGGACAGGGGCATGGTCGGCTCGGAGTATCGGTGCCTCGCGCACATCCGTAGTCGCCACGGCCGCATCGGCGGAGGGAGGAACGGTGGCGGCTGTAGGTAATAAACCCTTGTCGAGGAGCATGGCCACGGCCTGCTGAGCAAGTTGGGTGCAAGGTAGTGGATCGTCGACCTCAGGGGCGGAAGGCGGTGCTTGGACAGGGGCATGGTCAGCTCGAAGTATCGGTGCCTCGCGCACACCCGTAGTCGCCACGGCCGCATCGGCGGAGGGAGGAACGGTGGCGGCCGTAGGAGGTAACATACCGTTGTCGAGGAGCATGGCCACGGCCCGCCGAGCAAGTTGGGTGCAAGGTAGTGGATCGTCGACCTCAGGGGCGGAAGGCGGTGCTTGGACAGGGGCATGGTCGGCTCGGAGTATCGGTGCCTCGCGCACACCCGTAGTCGCCACGGCCGCATCGGCGGAGGGAGGAATGATGGCGGACATATCATGGTCGATGTCCATAGCCACAGCCTGTTGACGAGTTCTTTGTGCAAGACGGGCGCGTCCCATCAACCGTGCACGTTGTCGTTCACGGGACGCGAGAATACGGTTTTTACGAGTCCGTTGCAAGTGCTCGCGCCTCCACGACGCGTTCGGTATCCTTTGCTGCCCAACACCGGCCGTCGTGGTGAGTGCCACCTGTGCGGGCGTCGTGGAGGAAGGGGTTCTCGTGATGGGGACCACGTACCCCATGGGAGCGATGCTATCGTCGAAGATCGCATCATGAGAAGTAGGATTCACGGCGGAGTACACCATCAAACATGATAAGGCCCGTATGAGCCGTTTGTTGATCATAATGGCTAAAGTTGCAATGACGCTCCGGATTCCCATCAGGCGGAGTCACCAATCTTCAATTGCCTGTATATCAAAGACACCGAATACCCAAAATTAAGAATGTTGGACCATCGAAAATATGCGGGACTATTGCCACGGCATGAGAAGATTTACAACATATTTTCGGGAGTCGTCAAGCACGGATGAATACATACTACCATCGAAATCGGCTATTGTGTGAAATATTCTCGCATGTTTTCGAGGGTCAAGGCATGCAACCATAATAACGTACTCCAGGGCAAGAGTCACAATAGGATCCCCCACTACAGCGGACAATCGTTAGGAAGCTCCGCCCCCCCACACCCCCACGGATACGCAGTACCTATTTTCCGTTCATCTTTCACCCGATGCGGCGGTGTGCTGAGAGCATTGGAGCCACATTCAGGTGTCGACTTTTCGCGAGTCGTCTAGCAACGAGTGACATATTTCCCAAACAATAATAATTTAATGTCGGATATTGAAGAATGCGGTGAATTATTCTCGCATGTTTTCGAGGGTCAAGGCATGCAACCATAATAACGTACTCCAGGGCAAGAGTCACAATACAATTTACATCTAGGTGTTTCGAGTGTCCCGTTATAGTTATTCGTAGCTTGCCTACTTTCCTACTTTCCTAACTGTTTGCGGCGCCGTCAACTGCCTTCTTCAAGCCGTTTGAAACATCCACCGCCAAGGACCCGAGAATCTTCTGGTGTCGGGCATCGCATGTGGAAGCGAGGTCCGTGCCCGCTAAGAGGTATTTGACGTACTCCTTGACGCCGAATTCCCAGAACCCCCAATACAAGGCCGTGTTCGCCGGGTTGTACTGCACATCCGGGTTGTAGGAGGCCACACCCCGCAAGGCCAAGTTCGCGGAGAAAACAACCCTAGGCGTGCGATCCGAGTTGGCGACCCCTTGGTGTACCCCGCCGACAAGAGCGCAATCGCCCAACTGCACTCGTGCCTTTCCGCCAACATCGGCGGCGAAGGCATCGAGGTATTCCTTGGGGAACATGAGCGGACACTGCTCCAAGAAGTCCCTATCGCAAGCAAGCTTGTCGGGGGTGCTTCCTTCAAGCGTGGATGCGCCCAATCGTTGGCACAACTCATCGACGGCCATGTGCGGGGCGGTACAGATTCGTGTCGGAGAGGCTGTGCCAAGATGACCGATAACCGCCAAGTGATGGGCGGGCGTGTCGAGGGGTTTGTTCAACGGTTGGTCCAGATGCCATGGTTGCCAACCCGATAGGGTCGAGAGAACGACCTCCTTCTTGCCCCTGGTTCTCTGCTGCACCAGGTCCATGTTGATAAGAAAAGCACAATTCTCAAGTAGGTAGTCTCCCTTAACGCGTTGAAGGAGCTGCTCCTTGAGGTTTTCCACGAAGATGTCTAGATGCTTTCGGTCTTCCTCGAGCAGGACGGTATCATAGAATTGGGTTTGCAGCTTCGAGCTTCCGCTTCCCGCAGAAGAGTGGAAAACCTCAAGTTTGCCCCCGGTCAACGGTACAACCCCCGGTGGCAGTCTGTCCCAGTTCTTTATCGTGTCCAAGGCTTCCGTCCACATGCTCGCGAACCGCTCTCGAAGATGGGCGTCCGTAGCTTCGGGTAAAGCCAAGGTAAAGGGCGCGGCGAAGCCGATGGCGGTTTCGCGGTTGAACTCGTCCAGCTGCTTTGTGCCTCGCCTGCGGCCGGTGCATCGATAGCATCGCAGCTCTTTATGCATGCGCTTCCGGATGCACCTCTCCCCGGGGACATGGATGGGGTTGTCATCCTTGCATATTACAAGTCGACCCTTCTTGTCCAGCATACCGCAATTGCAACGGTCCGTTGAGGAGTCTTCGGAATCTGTTGAAACCGCGAGAGTGACACACGTGAGGATCCGCCGACATATGTTATCACATACATATTTGAGTGTCGTCTAGGGCGGTGTATGCGGTGAAATGTTATCACATATATATTTGAGTGTCGTCTAGGACGGTGCATGCGGTGAATTGTTATCACAGATAAGTTATCACGGGCTAGCTAAACGGTACACATGTAACTTATCTAAGCAGATAAGTAATCACGGGCTAGCTGAACAGTAAACATAATAATAGGTTATCTTGACCGTGAATAACTTTTGAGTCACGAGGTCTTTTCGAATGAAACTTTGCATACATAACGGTCCTTTATAGACGAACACAACGATATATTGTTTGTTGTGATAGGATAAGTGAAACCCAAAATCTGATACCCATTTCTTGTGGCTATATACGAGCCGTAAGTAATAGGGTATCTCGACCGTGAATAACTTTTGAGTCACGAGGTCTTTTCGAATGAAACTTTGCATACATAAAGGGCTTTTATAGACGAACACAACGATATATTGTTCGTTGTGATAGGATAAGTGAAACCCAAAATCTGATACCCATTTCTTGTGGCTATATACGAGCCGTAAATAATAGGGTATCTTGACCGTGAATAACTTTTGAGTCACGAGGTCTTTTGGAATGAAACTTTGCATACATAAAGGGATTTTATAGACGAACACAACGATATATTGTTCGTTGTGATAGGATAAGTGAAACCGAAAATCTGATACCCATTTCTTGTGGCTACATACGAGCCGTAAATAATAGGGTATCTTGACCGTGAATAACTTTTGAGTCACGAGGTCTTTTGGGATGAAACTTTGCATACATAAAGGAATTTTATAGACGAACACAACGATATATTGTTCGTTGTGATAGGATAAGTGAAACCGAAAATCTGATACCCATTTCTTGTGGCTATATACGAGCCGTAAATAATATGGTATCTTGACCGTGATTAACTTTTGAGTCACGAGGTCTTTTGGAATGAAACTTTGCATACATAAAGGGATTTTATAGACGAACACAACGATATATTGTTTGTTGTGATAGCATAAGTGAAACCCAAAATCTGATACCCATATCTTGTGGCTATATACGAGCCGTGAATAATAGGGTATCTTGACCGTGAATAACTTTTGAGTCACGAGGTCTTTTGGAATGAAACTTTGCATACATAAAGGGCTTTTATAGACGAACACAACTATATATTGTTCGCGTTGTGATAGGATAAGTGAAACCCAAAATCTGATACCCATTTCTTGTGGCTATATACGAGCCGTAAATAATAGGGTATCTTGACCGTGAATAACTTTTGAGTCACGAGGTCTTTTCGAATGAAACTTTGCATACATAAAGGTCTTTTATAGACGAACACAACGATATATTGTTCGTTGTGATAGGATAAGTGAAACCCAAAATCTGATACCCATTTCTTGTGGCTATATACGAGCCGTAAATAATAGGGTATCTTGACCGTGAATAACTTTTGAGTCACGAGGTCTTTTGGAATGAAACTTTGTATACATAAAGGGATTTTATAGACGAACACAACGATATATTGTTCGTTGTGATAGGATAAGTGAAACCCAAAATCTGATACCCATTTCTTGTGGCTATATACGAGCCGTAATTAATAGGGTATCTCGACCGTGAATAACTTTTGAGTCACGAGGTCTTTTCGAATGAAACTTTGCATACATAAAGGGCTTTTATAGACGAACACAACGATATATTGTTCGTTGTGATAGGATAAGTGAAACCCAAAATCTGATACCCATTTCTTGTGGCTATATACGAGCCGTAAATAATAGGGTATCTTGACCGTGAATAACTTTCGAGTCACGAGGTCTTTTCGAATGAAACTTTGCATACATAAAGGGCTTTTATAGACGAACACAACGATATATTGTTTGTTGTGATAGCATAAGTGAAACCCAAAATCTGATACCCATTTCTTGTGGCTATATACGAGCCGTAAATAATGGGGTATCTTGACCGTGAATAACTTTTGAGTCACGAGGTCTTTTCGAATGAAACTTTGCATACATAAAGGGCTTTTATAGACGAACACAACGATATATTGTTTGTTGTGATAGCATAAGTGAAACCCAAAATCTGATACCCATTTCTTGTGGCTATATACGAGCCGTAAATAATAGGGTATCTTGACCGTGAATAACTTTTGAGTCACGAGGTCTTTTCGAATGAAACTTTGCATACATAAAGGGCTTTTATAGACGAACACAACGATATATTGTTCGTTGTGATAGGATAAGTGAAACCCAAAATCTGATACCCATTTCTTGTGGCTATATACGAGCCGTAAATAATAGGGTATCTTGACCGTGAATAACTTTTGAGTCACGAGGTCTTTTCGAATGAAACTTTGCATACATAAAGGGCTTTTATAGACGAACACAACGATATATTGTTTGTTGTGATAGCATAAGTGAAACACAAATAATAGGGTATCGGTCTAAGATATGATAAGGAAGACTCTATGATAATAATACATTAAAAAATGTGTCTTAGTCTATGGTTGGTCTAATCATCTCGTCGGCACTCCTCTTGAGGCATCTATTCGTGTGGACAAGTGTGGCCGAATTCCACATGTGGAAAATGAAAACACCGCGGACACCCAAGGGCTTTTCCCCAACTAAAATCTTGAACCCCTTAGAGGCAACATCACCACCCAACACCAGGAGCTCTCCACTCCCAACAGAAAACTTCTGCACACCCTCAAAGAGAAGCTCTACCTTTGGTGGTGGCGGAGGTGGCTTTGGCTTGGAGGGAATAGTGTACCCACCGACGGTTGACTCGGGCGGTGTCCCCGCGGACAAGGCGTCCGAAGTTAGTGGCTCACCTTCCACGGTGTCAAAAACAACGAGGATCACCCGCTGGATATCACTGAAAAGTAAATCCTTACGGACTCCGTCGTTGAAAGTGAAATCCACCTTCACCGAAGCAAAATTGTGGGGCTTTGGTAGAATGTGGACTTGCACCGCGTTGACTTGGAAGGGGGTTAGTGGGATGAGGCCACGATTGGCCTCTTGCACCGCAAGCAACATCAAGCTTGCCATGACGACATCCGGGGGTTGCACATCGGACATCGACAAGCGATGGCCATAGGTAACCACGTCACACACCGCACTCCCAAACCAAAATGAGATTGGAGCAACGAATTCCTTCCCACCCGAGAATTCCCTAGCCTTGCTTTGTAGGTACTCAAGCAAAAAAACACAATTGGCTTGGGAGTGCCTAGAGGCAAGGCGCACACTTCCAAGATCATGGAAAAGATCCTTGGAAGGCACAAGGGTAAGAAACTCGTCATCTAGTAGGGTGGGAAGGCTTCGTGCGAAGGTCTTGCTAGGCATTGAAGGGGCCCCACCAAAAAACAACAAGTTGAAAATTTCAAGGCCCAATGGAGACAAGCCCTACAAATTTTGGAAACCCCAGTGCATATGTACCCGGCATGTACTGGGGACGTGTACCCAACGTGTACCGGGCGTGTACCCAGCTTGCACCCAACGTGTACCCAGCGTGTACCCAACGTGTACGAAAACAGTAAAAAACGGGGTCTGGTACATGTTGGGTACACGTGTACTCTACCTTGTACCTACGTGTACTTGCTCGCGGCGCGGCATATGTACCCAGCATGTACCCGGAAAGGGTACATGCTGGGTACAGGCGTCCGTGTATGTACCTTTTGCCGCCAGCACATGTACCCGGCGTGTACGCATGTACGGGTACATGTGTACCGCATATGTACTCGGGTTACCGTTGGATGTTACCGTTGGATGTTACCGTTGGATGTTACCGTTGGGACACCCGGGGTACATGGCGGGTACATATGTACTCGGGACAGGTACATATGTACTTATTGTTATAAACATGCCTGGTGCTTACGTACCCAACATGTACCCACGCATCAGGTACATGTTGGGTATGCGCGTACGCAGATTAGGCACATATGTACTTATTAATACTAACATAATTGGTGCGTATGTACCCCACATGTACCTGATGCGTGAGGTACATGCCAAGTGCGCATGTACGCAGGCCAGGTACATATGTACTTATTGAGTTTAACATACATGGTACACATGTACCTAGCATGTACCTTTGATTGAGGTGCATACCGGGTACGCATGTACGCAGGTCAGGGACATATGTACTTATTGATATTAACATGCATGGTGCACATGTACCCTGCATGTACTTGTTATTGAAGTACATGTCGGGTATGCATGTACGCAGCCCATGTACATATGCACCGGGCATGCACCAGTTAATGCATTCGTATGCGTATTTATCGGATACATATGTACCCAGCATGCACTACAAGGGAAAACATTGTGGGTGCACTTGCACCAGGCATGCACTTCAGCACAGCAGTAAGTAAAGCAAGCTTAGTTTATTTACATATCTATTTACAATGTTCTATTCTATTTTCTATTTCCCCTTTTCTTTTTCGCCGGCTGCTCCTCTGGCAGCTTGTCCGCGGTCCTCTTGCCCTTCGAATTGCGGGAGACGGCGGGAGCATCGTCGACGGCGGGAGCATCGTCGACGGCGGGAGCATTTTCACCGGCTTTCATGCCGATCATCTTGTCCCGATTCTTCTCGGCTTTTTTGACCCACTCCTTCGGGCCTCCAGAAAGATAAAAAGGAAGGTCCACGTCCTTTTTTTTCGTGGTTTCGTCCACCACGAAGCGGTGGATACAAAATTGTTGGGGGACACAAATGTCCCCCACGGCCACCACGCCGTTGTGGAGGTCATGCACCACTTCAGGATCGGAGACCTTTGCCGTGAGCCCCAGCTTCTCAGCAGTCTCCGTGGCTAAAGCCTGCATGGCTGAGGTCGCATGCGGGAGGAGGTCCGGGTCGAGCAAGGTCCAATGGGCCTCCAACACCTACGCGTAAAACAAACAGTGCAAAAGTCAGACATAGTACACATGTACCGAGCCTGTACTGCAAAGCAACACGAAGGGGGTACAAGTGTACTGGGTATGTACCTTTAAGGACACCCACCCATCGGGGAGGCCACCCTCCACCACCGCCTCCAGATGCTTGACCTTGGTGCCTTTCTCGTTGTCAAGCACCATGGCCGTCACCAGGGGGGTGTGGAGGAGTGGGCCGTGCGGCTTGTCCTCGGAGTACCAAACGGTGTCGTCGATGTCAACACCACCCCCCTCCCACCGCTTCTCCTCGGCCTCCACCTCCCACCGTGCACCGCATGCCATCAGGCAGACGATGTCCCCTATCTCCAAGGGGACCACATCCTGCTGGACATACGCATGTTTGGCTACTTGAGCTTCAGCTTGAGCTTCACCATCACCCTCCTCCTCCTCGCTCTCCTCGTTCGTCCCCTCAACCGCCGTCCCCTTCCCCTTCCCCTCCTCGACCCCCTTCTCCTTGCCTGAAGATCGGGCTGGGTCAGCCTCCTCTTCCTCCTCCTCCTCCTCGTGCCCCTCCAGTAAGTCCCTCAATATGAGGGACTTCAGCTCTGCTCAAGACACAAAAGCAATCAGTTGGCAAGCGGGTTGAATGCTACCTCTGACAACAGGTATATACCGGGTACACGTGTACCTAGACTGTACTACTCGACAGAGGTAGCATATGCATAAGGCAAACAAAGAAGCAAAAAACAAGAAATGGGATGCAATACCTTTGGAGGGGTACTCGGGGAGGGGTTCCTTCCCCATCTCCTTCAGGGCCGCCACGATCTCGGGGTTGGTGGGCCCGTGCTTGCCCTCGCACTCCACCACCACCTTCCACGTGGAGAAGGGGTGGTGGGCGATTTGGCACCTCCACCGATTGGAGGGTTTGTTGCGGGTCCACCTCCCCCAACGCGTCCGCCTTTTGAGGGCGGACGTCATCTGGGTGAGCTTGGTGCCGTGCCCCCCCCCAATGAGAGCCGCGGTCAACGGCATTTTCTTCCGACATGCGTCGACGAACAGGGCCTTTGCGGAAAGCTGGGATTTTATGGGCTTCCAGGGGTCGAGCTTTCCAGTGCTAATGAGATCGCCTGCGAAAGAAAGATGCT
>LGRX02001885.1:76667-108924 GCA_001247695.2 Cymbomonas tetramitiformis | reverse complement strand
TAGATTATTCAAGAGTTTGACGATTATTCAAGTCTACGGTGTATGTTACGAAATTTATCAAATCTACGGTGTATGCGGGTACCATATCAAATCTATCGCGCCGCGACCGCAAATTCTTTTCAGCAAATCTCCCATTTAATTACTAGTAGTGGTGACTGTATCAAAACCCGCTCTACGACGCTTCATATGTGTGTCAACGTTGAAAGTATTGGAATTGGGAAAATCCAAGTTGTATCGAAAATACCTAGATGACGATGCATTGCATATAAATTATTGTCAATATCGAATATATCATCATTGCTTTCGGCGCCTCTTCAGCTGTACAGTACACGTTTACAATTTATATCATATCACGACTTTCGATCCCCTAGCCAATGCATGCATGGAGTATGTATCGATAGCTGATATTATAAGGCACGCGCTCATAACTTGTTTCCATATCGCAACTGCCGCATTTGCATGTCGCTGTCGCGATGCCTCCAGTGCGGGATGTCTGCGCATTTCCATTTGCTTTTATATTTGCTTGATGATCATAATTGAAATTTTATTTGAAATTGTATACACCCATGCATCGTCTCCCATCCGCATGGCAGAAATCCCGTTGGATGCATCCCAACCGACATGCAAGCTCGACAGTTGCGATACATGAAGCGAGTTGTGGGCAGATGTATTTCACAATTGCACCATGCGTGGTCGACATGCAGACGATGTAGAAGGGCTCGCTTAGACGCCAGTGGACTGCATACTGCAACCTGCAAACAAATGTATAAAGGTGCGCACCGCCGTGCCACTTGCGTATCTTTATAATTGTATCATGTATGCGCGTCCGCACAATGCATATAAACTCGATATGTCTCGCACGAATTGCCACTGTTTATGCAGCTTTTAGCGACGAAGGCTGTAAATACATGTGCGCCATGCGCAGCGGATGCAGTATCAGATGGAGCGCTGGCGCTGCGACACCGTTGGATAACGGATATATCTATACGAAGTATATAAACTTCGTATATATATACCCGCATGGTAGATGATCAATATTGTAATGCTCATGCAATATCTTTGGATGCGGCACATGATATAATCGATATCCAATATATGCATACTTTATGTAATCGAGTATGCATGTATGCACATGTTCGATATCGATTATACATCATGCATGCAAGGCATGGTATCTACGGTGTATGCGGGTACCATAATAATAATATATAAAAAATGATGAATAAAATAAATCGTATAACGTAGGAGGAACGTATATCGTAGGTAAAAATCACAGAGATTGAGAAATAATGTTTATAACTTCATATAAATATGTTTTTAAAACAAGTGAGACAAGAAGATTGTGAAGTTGTAGCACAAGATGATAGCAATCTGTATAATTATACACATATGGGGAGTTGGTGTAAATTACATACACAGGCATGAGAAAATTTTGTAGAAGGCATGCCTACGAAAAGGCATTCACTTGCAAGCGATACATAGATTATCAATATACTTATTATTGTATCATTGTAATTATATACTTATTTTTTACGTGTGCATAGCTTAACTGTAATCTATAACTCAGTACTATCCTAGTCTGACTCTTCAAGGTCGCTCACAGTGACGTTGGGCGAGTTGTATGCCGTGCAAGATGTACAATCGCATCGTGGATATCATGAGCATCTTCAATGTCACCTGCACGTTCACGCCTGACGACCTCTGCATGCTCTTTGAGATCTTCAAAGCTCATATGATCAAATTCGGAACCGAAACGGTGTGTATGTACAGATGTCTGCTGTGAGGGAAATCTGTCGTATGCAGGATCAGTATAAACGAGCCCACGGTGTTGCACATGGATAAAATCGAAAAATATATAATCTATGTCCTGCATGGAAATCTGGCGATGGAACATTGCTGCAAACATATATGCTTTGAAACGATGATAATTGAGATGTCGGCCCGATCCTGGTTGGAACCACGTGGATGATGCCACATACTCGCCAGAAGTAAGCATGAGGTGTAATAATTTCCGGACAGAAATCTGTAGGGGTTGAAGGTTAACGTACCAAAAACGGTACATGTTGGTATCAACGTAACTGCGTGCCAACTTGATCTTTGCTTGCGAAAAATCTACCGATATGGAATTATATTGCCTACGTGCTTGTGCTAGCATTTCCGGAGTTATATCTGACGTGTGCACAATTCGGAAGTGTGGCTTCCCGAAATCCTTCTGAATATATCCTAACATATACTGCTCAGTCTGTCCATGCGCAAATTGTTTGACGGTCACTTTCGCGCCATCCGTCGATGTGATAATCAAGACGGCTTTTATTACATCGCGTATCTGTTTCTCCCCATGCTAATCGGGTTTGGCACGCACTTTGATCCAGCTCTGCGCATGTAAAAGATTTTTACGTGTGCCACGTTCTAAAGCAGCGGCACCCCGACCTCCATCGCATGCCTGACACACATCGATAATGCCAGTTTATACTGCGTAAGCCAGGATGATGGGATATCTCGGTTCGTTGTTCCTACGAAAACGGAGTAATTATTTAAATCAAATGATGCATCGCCAATGACGCGTTCGGGTTCTCGTGGTTCGCGTTGTATACGCGGACGTCCCCTGCCACGCCCGCGAGCATAAGGAACACCGTGCCCAGAATTTATTGAGGCCGATGCGGTATGCATGACATTGAAAGCATTTCGATTTGCAGCAGTATTTATGTTATCCGCATTCGCTCGGGTGTTTATGTCCATATGCATACAATCATCATCGTCATCGTTTTCATCCGGATCGAAGCCATGTGCAGATGGCAATCGCGGTCGCATGATATCATCAAGATCTAGATCATCATCATCATCATTATTCGTATGAACATCATCATCATCGACGTCGCGACCATGCGTCGCATATGCTTCATCATCGACATAAGGATTTGCCATTTATATTTTCACTGCTCGTGGGTTGCAGATCCTGATGCGGGGATATATAATGACACGAGTCCGGGTGTTACTTCACGTGATATATTCAGGGAATCTTCTGTAAAACCACACTGTCGCAGATACGCGTACTGCTTGGTGGTAATTTTATCGCCAGCGTCTTCTTCGAAATCTAGCTTCTCGTTTTGACTAATGTGAGGTTTCGCAAGTGCAGTGAGTATACAGCGCAATTTTGGTTCGGAAAACCCTTTCAAAGTCTCAAAGTTGTTTTCACGCGCTTCGTCGAAATGCAGAATAGCACGTATGATCGTCTTTCTACGCTTTCGCTTTTCGTAATTCGTTACAATATCGTCCACTGATCAGGGAACATATCAACTCCCTATGGCCGGTCTGTGGCCGTACGATGAGGGTTGTGGCCGAGGTTTGGCCGAGTGTGCTTTTGCTTGTTGGCCGAAACGAATTATGTAAAATTTTGAAAATTAACCCGAAATTTTGCGGTTTTTATGATATTGTCATACTTAAAATTAAAATTTTGCGCTTGCGGCGGGCAATTTTAGATTTTAGGGACACTTTCAGTCATGCGTGTCAACCGTGTCATACAGGATAGGGTATAGTGAGAGGGCTGATGAGAAATTGAAGGAAGGGTCAGCACAGTCCTGTAGTGCAGGCTGTTGGGAGCATGTGGGTATAAGGATGGGTGAAGGGGGCCTTGTGAGGCCCCGGGAGGGTCATTTTAGGTGGAGAGGGTGGGCTAGGGACACTTTCAGTCATGCGTGTCATCAGTGTCATACAGGATAGGGTATAGTGAGAGGGCTGATGAGAAATTGAAGGAAGGGTCAGCACAGTCCTGTAGTGCAGGCTGTGGGGAGCATGTGGGTATAAGGATGGGTGAAGGGGGCCTTGTGAGGCCCCGGGAGGGTCATTTTAGGTGGAGAGGGTGGGCTAGGGACACTTTCAGTCATGCGTGTCATCAGTGTCATACAGGATAGGGTATAGTGAGAGGGCTGATGAGAAATTGAAGGAAGGGTCAGCACAGTCCTGTAGTGCAGGGTGTGGGGAGCATGTGGGTATAAGGATGGGTGAAGGGGGCCTTGTGAGGCCCCGGGAGGGTCATTTTAGGTGGAGAGGGTGGGCTAGGGACAGTTTCAGTCATGCGTGTCATCAGTGTCATACAGGATAGGGTATAGTGAGAGGGCTGATGAGAAATTGAAGAAAGGGTCAGCACAGTCCTGTAGTGCAGGCTGTGGGGAGCATGTGGGTATACGGATGGGCGAAGGGGGCCTTGTGAGGCCCCGGGAGGGTCATTTTAGGTGGAGAGGGTGGGCTAGGGACACTTTCAGTCATGCGTGTCATCAGTGTCATACAGGATATGGTATAGTGAGAGGGCTGATGAGAAATCGAAGGAAGGGTCAGCACAGTCCTGCAGTGCAGGCTATGGGGAGCATGCGGGTATAAGGATGGGTGAAGGGGGCCTTGTGAGGCCCCGGGAGGGCCATTTTAGGTGGAGAGGGTGGGCTGGGGTTTTCGCCCGGAGTATGGCCGCCTGGGAGAGCTTCGAGATACATATAGAGGTGTTCCATTCAGTGCGTTCACCGGCACGGCCTCAAAAACGACGACAAAGGATATCATTAAAACGTTGAAATTAGACCAGGCTGACAAGTTCATGGGCTCTAGTAGGAGAACGAACTTGAATATTTCAATCGTTGAAAAGAAAGAAGGGATGGTTGTCATCGTAAACGAGGGCGAGGCTGCAGTGGTATCGGAATCGTGGGCACAAG
Organism: Cymbomonas tetramitiformis; assembly: GCA_001247695.2. NCBI lineage: Eukaryota > Viridiplantae > Chlorophyta > Pyramimonadophyceae > Pyramimonadales > Pyramimonadaceae > Cymbomonas > Cymbomonas tetramitiformis. The sequence continues at coordinate 104,224 of LGRX02001885.1, read as the reverse complement.
TTCGTAGTTTCATCATCGAACAACGAGTGAAAGAGATGGGACGGGAACATCGGGTATAGTGTACTGTAGCACAAAGGAGCAATGTGAGAAATTAGCAACTTGGCTCACGACACAACAAATTCTAGCTGGACATTTTCATGGAGATCTGCAAGATTTCGAGCGGTCCAAAGTGTACACGAGGTGGATGCAAGGGGCGACCAAGGTAGTGGTGGCGACAACGGCTTTCGGGATGGGAATTGATAAAGCGGATGTGCGGTGGATTGTGCATCACTCTATGGCGCATTCACTTGATGGGTCGTACGTTCAAGAGATCGGACGAGCGGGTAGAGATGGAAATGATAACACATGTTTGTTGCTATACTCGGCACAAGATTTTAATAAGCTTGCTTCGTCCCTTACTAACGCACAAACGCAAGACGTGTGGGTCATGAACGCTTGAAAATCATGAAGGAATATTGTGAAGAGAAAAAAATATGCTGCCACAAGAAGATAGCGATGTATTTTGGAGATGCGAACGTCGGAAAGGCGAATTGCAATAGCAAGTGCGACATTTGCAGGGCAAGGGAACGTACGACTTCAAAGAAAAGGAGAAAGACGGAGCCGGTAGTACCGATCACGGCGCGTAGCCGAAGTAAGAAGGCTAGAAACAGTATGTAACTGGTTGAAGTGAACATCATCAATATCTATATAATTGTATATATCGACATGTTGGGTGAAATGGATATACGTGGCAACATATTAGCGTAGCATAGTTGATTCCGAAAGTGGGAGTGTTTGACTCGACTAGGGAGGCGAGATATTTCATATGCCTAGAGATGAAATTTAAGGTAACCATGTGCATACTCGAGATGGGGGTGAAAATCCAGTTTGGAATGATGGTTAGATGATCGAAAAAAGAGGATCCATTGAAAAGTTATGCACTTTGTAAGATTTACAGTTTTGCTGTCTGCCAGTGTTACTGTAAACATCCTATTACCAGTGTTTGTGAAGAGCCTAATGACTTTTTGACCCCGCTCCAAGCAGAACTTCTGCTTGTCTAAACACATTCTCGGCACTGTAAAGTTTTTAAAGCATTCGGAGAACCTACTGGAATATCCCGGTTCAAGATATCCGACAGTCAGTGAACCAATATAGAAAAACCCTCTTAAGAAATAAAACCCCAAGCTAGATATACCCGGAACGGTCACGGAGTCGGAACGGTCTCGAGTTTAGCTACCTGTGACACTCGGTGTGTCACAGCACGAACTTACGGGTCAGTCATCAGTCCTGTGTTGGCTACCTAGATATCTGGCATAGGGGCCTGCACCGGGACTCCCGGTCAGGGCTGCCTATACAGATTTCAGCACACCACCCCAGCACTGTGGGTGGTGACTGACAGGTAAGTCAGAGAAGTTAAGATAAGTTAGGGCAGGAGCTAGGGTGACAGACCTAACTGCTAATCAAACTGTGCAATTCTGAAACACAAATTTGAACCCCCTAGCTAGCACAAGTGCAGAAACCTACGGGCAAGGAGCTCCCGCTAAACAACTGAAAGGCACTGTGTCAGCAAACCAGATTTAAATATTGTAGTTGTCAAAATAGAAAGCATAAAACCAAATTGAAGACCATGTTGAGGCCAAAGTACATCTCAGTACACCACCAGAAAGTGGTGCACTGCCAGAGCCAGAAGGAAAGCTACTCGGGGTCAAAGTCCAGAGGGGCACCGTCACCACAATGCTCACAGTAGTAGCTTGCAGCACTGCTCTCCAGCGGGTCAGGCGGCCGGTGAACCACCGTCGCAGCACCCAGGGAGTGCAGTACTGCATCCAGAGTGACTGGGTCCAGCTCGGATATACCAGGGTAGATGCATAAATCCCCCCTGCACAGCACAGGCTGCGGTGCAGCCCGACCCGATACCTGCACAGAGTCGATGTCATTGGCCGCCGTGTAGGCGGCAGCTCCCACACCCATGATCGAGATAAAAAGGATAAGGGATAGGAAGTAAGGAAACCCCCACGGGCCCGCATGTGCGAGGAAGCCCCATGGCGGCTTGCCACACCCGTAGGTGCGGGAGGCGCCACCAGACTCAGGCACGTGGCCCGCGGACTCTGACGCATGATTGGCTGAGATGGCCGGAGTCCGCGGCTTGACGGCGAAGGTGCCGTCCGCAAAATCCTCGTAGCCGTCGGTGTCGTAGCCGGTGAAGTCAACCGGCGCAACCGCGGCGTGGTGGACAGCCTCCACACCCCCGCGAACTCACCGCCCGACCTCTCCGTAGTGGTCACCCGTGTCGATTGAAGGGACACGGGTGAGCCGAAGCCGTAGAGCTCCAGCAGCTCTCGCTCGTTCTCCAAGACAGGCATAGCAGGGCCGGCACGGCGGATGCCGACCGATGCCGCCGCACCACCTGCCGGAACCTGCTCCTCTGGTGTGATATCTGCCTCGGCAGGGTCACACACCAGAGCCGAAGCTTGCGGCGCAATGCCCCCAGGCGGCGTGAAAGAGGCGCGAGTGTAGTGTACCTTAGGGTCCACCGCCGCGTTGACCTCCGCCGCGAGGTCGTCCAGCCGCTGCAGGATGTCGTCACCGGATGTCCCCGCCACCGGTGTCACCGTGTCAACGGAGAAGCCGTAGGCCGACACGTCGATGCCCCCCACAGCGCCCCCGCACAGCACCGCTGGCGGGCCGTACACCGTCGCTGCGCGGGCAAAGGCCTCAGCCCCATCATCTGCTGCCTCCTGAAATACAGCACACATGGCGAGGGCATGTCCTCCGCATCCTCGTCGTCGATGGGGATACAGAAAGCCGCGACTGAGGTGGGGGAATGTTGGCGACCGCCAAGAGGGCAGTCGCGGTAGAAATGATAGAGGTCCTTACCAGTCTTCTTGCAGCGGGTACACAGCGGCTTAGCCCGCTGCTCGTCGCGATCGTAGCCCACCGCAAGCGGGGACTGCACCCCCATGCGAAAGCCCCGCGGGGGCTGCCCATGCCGCTGCTGCTGGCGTCCCTGCTGCGGCCGCTGCCCGTGCTGCCGCTGCGGCGGATCCCGCTGCTGCTGCACCACCGGCGGAGCCCCTTCGCACTGCCGCTGTACCAGCTCGGTCAACTCTTTGATCTTGTCCAGAAGTACCTGGTGCTCGCTGCTGGTGAGCAGAGCCGACGCGCCACCATCTGCGGGCTTGGCCAGGACGGCCTTCCCGACGTCCGTCTGGTGCGCCCATGCCTGATAAATCTCGACAACCAGAGAGCGCAGAGCACCGAGGGAAACCGCCGCGATATCGGCCACCATGGGGTAACGCACTGCTGAAATCTGTATAGGCAGCCCTGACCGGGAGTCCCGGTGCAGGCCCCTATGACAGACTCCTAGGACCAACACTGGACTGCTGGCTGATTTGTAGATTTGTTCGTGCTGTGACACACGCTGTGTCACAGGCAGGCTAGAATCCGAGACCGTCCGAGACCGTTCCGGGTATATCTAGCTTAGGGTTTATTTATCTAAGTGAGTTTATCCACACTGAGTACGGGACTATCTGATATCTGGTGTACTAGGATATTCCGGTAGGTCGTGGCCCCATCCACGCTTTTATTCCACTTGATATCTTGGCCATGATTGGCTAAGCAGCCGCTTGAAGAGGTGGTGCGCGCTTGCGCGTTTGGGTGCGACTAGGATTTGAAACATGGCTTTACGGTAAGCGTCTTTTGCGGCTGCGAGTCATGGGCACCGCGCGTTGCTATTGCTCGGTTTTGGCAATGTTCATTTGCGTTATCTTACCTGCCCTGATCCCGCTGGTTTACGTAATTTGGGCTGGTGCTCCGGACACCTTTGACCACGACGACATCTGCAAGTGCCCCACGCTCGTTTCGCCTCTCCGCGCGTTCTGCCGTTACGCCTTCCCTTCATTTCCGCCACAACACCCAAACGTGCGGCTGCGCATCATCTTTTCTCTGGCTTTCAGAAGTATGGCAGCATCTACACGAGCTCGCAAACGCCTATTGAGGGACTCCGACTTGGACGCCTCAATACGGCTTCTGGATGCGGTTCGGGACACTCCGACCGCTAGCACCCCACCTGTGGTGCCCCCTTCTACTTCCAGCAACACCGACGTTGCTGTCGCGTTGCGGAAGCACCTAGTCGACCAACATGCCACGGTTGACGCGGTGTACAAGGGGCGCTTGCATCGGGCTTGGGCCAAGGGTATCCGCGAGGATATCCTTGGTTCCAAGAAACATCATTATCGTGGTACTGACGACACCGACCGCCTCTCCGAGTTGGTGGTGCAGCTTCGGACCGAGTTTCAGTCCGCTGGACTGGACTTGGCCCCCTTTGACCTCGACGACCCCACCTCTCTTGTTATCGAGACGGTTAATGGGCTCCTCTACTTGTCTTGGCCCTCGTCTTGGAGCGAAACTCTGTGGCTGACACCTGGCTTCGGGGTACGGACTCTTCGGCTGACCGAGATGGACGTCGAGCTCTCATCGACATCATCAAGGGGAGCGTGCCGGCAGCCCTACGCGAGAGCCACCAGCAGGAGCACGCGGCTCTTCGTTATCCCGCAGGCGTTGACCCGCAGCCGATCTTGGCTCGTGAGCAACGTCTGGTGCGGGATAACCGCGCTCCTGACTGGCGGCCCACCGACGAGACCCGCAAGCTCTCATTGTACAACCGCCTCGACCCGATCTTCTACGCGGCGGTGAAGGTGCGTTATCCGCTTGCGGGTGACCTCGGCGGGGTCACTCTCCGCTCGCTTCAGGCTCTCGTCGTGGCCATCTTCCAGGCATGGGCACAGTCGGACGATGGGGCGGCAGCACGTGAGAAGCAGGTGCTGGGGACGGACGGTAAGCCCTCCGCTCTGGTCACGTCGTCGGAGTACACGGTGCTCCTCGAGGAGATTGCGGCCTTGAAGGCCTTGGTGCGTGGTGGCCGTGCGGGCGGGGGACGGCAGACGCAGCCGCAGCATCCGGGGAAGCAGCATCCGAGGGGGTTTCGCGTGGGTGCAGGCAACCCCCCCGCGGTCGGCTTCGACCGCGACAGCATGAAGGCGAAGCCGCTGTGCCACCGCTGCCGCAAGGCCGGTAAAGGTGAGGTGTATCACCCGTACCGCGACTGCCCGCTTGGCGGTCGCCAACACTCGCCAGCCACGGCTGCGGCTTTCTGCATTCCCATTGAGCAGGAGGACGCGGAGGGCCTGCACGCACTGGCGCTCGTGCAGGTCTTCCAGGACGCGGCAGACATTGGACCGGAGGCATTCTCGCATGCGGCGTTGGCGTATGGCCCGCCCGCGGTGCTCTCCACGGACGGCGTCGGTGGGATCGACGTGGCGGCCTACGGTTTCTCCGTGCCGCCTCCGCCTTCTGGCGGGACCGACGACGAGGACATCTTGCGGCGGCTTGATGCCCTCACCTATGAGGTTCAGGCCGCCCAAGAGAAGGTACATTTTACCCACGCATCTTTCATTCCTGGGAGCGGAACGGAGGGGCATGCATCGGCTCTGTTGTGTGGCCCTACCGTTGCGGCGGGGATCACACCGGAGGGGCAGGTTCCGGCAGGTGGTGCGGCGGCATCGGCGTCCGCCGTGCCGGCCCCTGCTATGCCTGTTTCGCAGGTGGTGGATGTGGAGCCCGCGCCAACTCAATCGGCGCGGGTGACCACCACGGAGACGACATGCGGTGAGTTCGGAGGCTTCGTGCAGACGGTGAATCACGCCGCCGTCCACCCGTCTGACCTGACAGGCTATGACACGGACGACTACGAGGATTTCGCGGACGGTACTTTCGCGGTGAAGCCGCGGGCTCCGGCTGGTACTGTCGGGTGCGGTGTGCCGCCTTTAGGCTTTGGCAAGCCGGCGATCGGGGCTCTCGCGGTGCTTTCCCTCTTCTGCATTTCTTTTGCAGGTGTGGTGGCTGTTTCGGCTTCCACGTCTTCTGTTGTGTCAGCTTCTGCATCGGCTACGGAGATGGCTTCGCCTGGTGGTGATCTCGATTGGGAGACTCCGTCATTTTACTTTACGAATGATTTTGTTGATTCAGTGGACCCGGCTCAGGGTTTCTTGTTGGCTGACAATGTGCCACCGCTTGAGCCGCCTGAGCCCCCTGACCTCTTTCAGGACCTTGCTCAGGCAGATTTGAGTTTCGACATGGCCTTCTTTTACGGTAACCTATGGCTCTACGGGAGGGAGGTCCGTTCGGGAATCCCCCCTTCGGATCGGACTTGAGTGAGGCCGCCGCTGACTACTTTGGTGCCGTCGATTGACTTCTTGTTCACTCTGGATGCACACCGACATGGTGGTGTGCGGAACTCCGGTGACTTCAACAATATTTCTGGTTTACGGTTTTACTTTGACACCTTTGAAATCTTCAATTTGACTTGTTGACACAGAGCCTTTCAGTAGTTTAGCGAGACCTTCATTGCTCGTGTGTTTCTGCTCTTGTGCTAGCTAGAGGGTTCTAATTTGTGTATCAGAATTGCACAGTTAGATTAGCAGTTAGGCCTTGTCACCCTAGCTCCTGCCCTAACACTTGCACTTTACAATTTCTGACTCTCCTAGTCAGTCACCACCCACATTGCTGGGGTGGTGTGCTGAAATCTGTATAGGCAGCCCTGACCGGGAGTCCCGGTGCAGGCCCCTATGACAGACTCCTAGGACCAACACTGGACTGCTGACTGATTTGTAGGTTCGTGCTGTGACACACGTTGTGTCACAGGTAGGCTAGAATCCGAGACCGTCCGAGACCGTTCCGGGTATATCTAGCTTAGGGTTTATTTATCTAAGTGAGTTTATCCACACTGAGTACGGGACTATCTGATATCTGGTGTACTAGGATATTCCGGTACGCACCTTGACCGCGGCGTAAAATACCGGGTCAAGCCGGCTGTAGAGGCTGAGCTTCCCGGTGGCCTCGGTGGGTGTCCAGTCGGCGGCTTTGTTATCCCGCACCAAACGTTGTTCCCGAGCCAGAACGGGCTGCGGGTCAACGTTTGCGGGATAACTAAGCGCGGCATGCTCCTGCTGGAAGGACTCCCGCAACGCCACTGGTACGCTGCGCTTCACGATGTCCACCAACGCACGCCGTCCATCTCGGTCGGCAGACGCGTCCGTACCCGTAAGCCAGACGTGGGCGTTGCTCTGCTTCTCGATGATAAGCCCAAGCACGTCGTACAGCAGGGCGTTCACCTTGCCCACCACCAGAGCCTGGGGGTCGTCAAGGTCGAATGAGACAAGCTCCAACCCAGCAGACGCGAACTCCGTACGCAGCTGAACTACCACATCGGAGAGGAGGTCTGCGTCGGTCGTACCGCTGAAGTAGTGCTTCTTGTCGCCAAGGATATCCTCGCGGATACCCTTGGCCCATGTCCGATGTAGTCACCCCTTGTAGACCTCGTCCACAAGCTTGGACTGCTCCTGCAAGTACTTCCTCGTCGCAACGTCGGCGTCGGTGTTGGAAGCAGGGTCCGGGCTCGCAACAGTCGGTGATCTGGCCGTCGGCGTGTTGCGAACCGCGTCGGTTAGCCTTAATGAGGCGTCGATGTCGGAGTCCCTCGTGAGGGACCGTTTTGTTCGTAACAACCATATCTCTGAAAGCAGTGTCGACAACGGATCCGGATTCGTTGCTCCGGATCCAGACACAAATCAGAATCCGACCTATCGAATCCTCAATTTAAGCGGCTTCGAAAGATACAGATACGGGCAGATCCTGAAATTCTACTGGATTCAAAGCATCGAATCCTGATCCGTAAAAAATCCGTCAATTCCGACGATTCTGCGAATCCAAACCTGCCAAGTAAAAATTTGAACCCATATCCTTTAGGGTGTTTGCCAATATGGCCCTGCTTTCCCAGATGTGCTAAGAGGATAATTCCGTGACATTTGCTCACATTTTGATTAGTTTATATCCCTTGACAATCGAAATTCATATCACAATTGATAATTTGACATTTGACTTTTCGATCGGCAGCATGGAATATAACGGATCCACGGAGACTAATCCAGACATTTTCTGGATTTTCGAGTACAGATACAGTGACAATCCTGAAATTTCGTGTATCCGTTCGAACGAAGCCTGATTTTCGTTGGCTCCGACAGGTACAGATACGAACGGATTCAAACAAATTGCTGGATCCGAAGCGTCGAATCCTGAAAGATTTCTGGATCCGTCCCACGAATTCGGATTGGACCCGGATCCGTTGTCGACACTGTCTGAAAGCCTGTTGGGAGATGGTACGCTGGGACGCGTAAGGGTAATGGCGTGGGGAAAATGCGACGTCACAGCCTCATAACGAGCGGGAAAGCCATGCGAGCGAGGGGCACTGGAAGACGTCGTCGAGGTCGAAGGTGCTGCAGACACCAGCCCAAGAAACGGTAGCATGCTGGATCAAGGCAATGACAGTACAGTAGTCTCTCAAATATAAGAATATCCGATTATAAGAAACTCGCCCCGGAAGAGACTCAAAAATCGCTTAGAATACTTGCCCCAAACTTCTTTTTTGGGTCATATTCTTAAATTTCGACCTGAAAAAAAATAAGAATATATAGGGCAGACTTCTCGAGGGGTATTCTTATTTTCATAACCGCTTTTGCGTGTTTAAGAATAAAGCCCCGATGTTGAATGTATACATTGATATCGACTTGAATTGGGTGATGCAGGAAATAAACCCAGATAGGGACGTTGTGTCCGAGTGCCCCGGGAAATGGAGGAGTACTGTACGTTGCACCTTTATTCCTAACATGCTAAAGGGTGCAACCAATAATGCTCGCAATGTAATACATTACTACATTTAATCTGGCAAAATGATACAGTATATAAGCCAAGCAAAGAGTGCCGCGCTAGATATTATGTGTTCATATTATAGCAAGGCAAGGCTGTAAAGTGTCACTGGGCAATAATAAACACCCGCGATAAATGGTTGTTGGTGTAGGGACCTGTATCGGGACCTGTTGTGAAGGGGGCTCTGCCGGTGTTGGGGTATGTAACACGGACTTGATCACCGAGCTGCGCAACTCTTCAAATTGAGACTGGCTAATTAATCCATCAGAGAAATCCTCTTTCAGAAGCCGAAGCCTCTTCCGTGGCTGGTCGTCCATACTTTTATAGTGAATTTTTACAAGTAAGACACGCTTTATTTTGTCGATTCAAACTTGAGGCAGCCGCAAATTTCGAATCGCGAAATTAAGAATAAATGGGGCGATCGATATTTGGTCGAATTTTAGGAATATTTATGCCCTTTTCCATGTTTATTAAGAATATATGGGGCAGATTCGCCCAATATGGATTCTTATCACGACCCACGTGTTAAGAATTAAATTGGCGAAATTCTCAAAATCTTTAGAATATTCACCCCACACCTGATTCTCCGACATTCTTATATCCGAGAGACTACTGTACCGCAAAAGAACATTGCGCCAACGAAGCCCGGTCCAGGTCGAACCCCCATAGTTGCGGCTCAAAGACGCTCTCACAAACTGCTCATCTCAAATTTTCCACTCGTACCCAAACGCCCCGTTGCGCACCACCTCTCAAAGCGGCTGCTTTAGCCAATCATGGCCAAATTAGCTGTGGAATATAGCGTGGAATGGGTCCACGACCTACTGGAATATCCCGGTTCAAGATATCCGACGGTCAGTGAACCAATATAGATAAACCCTCTTAAGAAATAAAACCCTAAGCTAGATATACCCGGAACGGTCACGGAGTCGGAACGGTCTCGAGTCTAGCTACCTGTGACACTCGTTGTGTCACGGCACGAACTTACGGGTCAGTCATCAGTCCTGTGTTGGCTACCTAGATATCTGGCATAGGGGCCTGCACCGGGACTCCCGGTCAATGCTGCCTATACAGATTTCAGCAGAACCTTCATTTTGTGCTGAATGTATCAGCTTGACTGTATATTCGTAGTGAGTGGTAATCAGAATAGATAAACGGATAATACTCAGTCTTCCCGTTATATGTTCGGGGTCTAGGGTTCCGGGACCGGTGACAGTCATACACCCTAACTATAGGAATGACAGTCGGGGCGTCACTTCCAGCACACCACCTAGGGTGGTGACTGGCAAACTAGGTGGTCGGTCACGGAACTGAAACAAACACCTACTCAGCTTCGGTGGAAATAAGCATCCTACAGGAGAACCTGTCCTTTCTGGCAGGGTAACTCCCGAAACTAGCAGCTAGTGAGGCATACTGCAGAATACGGATACAGTTAAAACCCTAAATTAAGCCCATCTTGGGGCAACCTGAACCAACAGCATTACACTCTGGAGGCAGGCTAATCTCAATCTCGGTAACTCTAGCCACGTCGAAAGTGCCCGGGAGAGCCGGCGCCACTGTTACAGCGCCCAGGAGAGCTGGTACCACTGTTTGTCAAATCATGCGTAGAGCAAATTGAGAGAATTGAAGATGTGCCGATGTCGTTGCAGGCAGTTGCACCGAGTGCAACCAGCTCGGTCCTGTGTTGAATTGAAGACGAAAGTTCACCTCCGGTTCCACCGCCCCAGGCGGGTGGCTCGTAGCCCGGCGATGGCGGAGCACCACCCGGCGAGGGCGGCTCAGTAACAATCGGAGCTGCCTCGGGCGGCTGCGGGGGGCCTGGGAGCCACGTCCACCCGGACCAGGTACCAACACGGTACCAGCTTTGGTACCAGCCCTCCGGTCGCCAGTAGAGATCCGGCGGGATGGCTGTGGGCGTCAGCACACCAGCACCACCGACCTCGTCGCCGGTGCGCCCTGCTGCTGAAGATGCCGGCGTGTAGTGATTATGGGAAGGCGTGGCAGTCGCACAAACAACAAACAGGAAGCAGACCGCGAGAGATGTTAGGGCGGAGAATCCAAAACCCAATGGCGGTCTGCCGCATCCCAAAGCCCGCCGCGGTGGCGGAAGACATTCGTCGTCATCCTCGGAGTCGTCCGTCGTTACGGAGACGGAGTCCACGGGCGCGACGGGGCCCAACGACGGGGCATGTGGTGCATTGCAAGGGTCGGCTCCGGTCCCGCGATGTTCAAGTTGAACGCGAACTTGTCCATGAAGGTCGCGTGTGGCTCGTGCGCGTGTAGCGCGCTGACGGGGTACATCCCCCCGTCGGACACCACCGACTGCGGAGCGGGGGGCGGTGCCGGCGGTGGTGGCACGTCCAGAGCGTCGGCATGGACTTCGTCATGAATCTTGAAGTTGTTGATGTTCGTAGCACCACCAACCGCGCAAACCCCGAGGCGGGTGTCAGCGGGCTGGCGGTACCCCAGGTACTCGTCGATGGTGTCGGGTACCCGCTCCTCGGCGACAGCGAAGGAGAAGGCGGAGGCGGTGTCGTAGAGCTCCGGTTTGCCGTCTGCAATGTAGCAGACGGCGTCGAAACGAGCGGCGTCGTCGTCGTCCACGGCGTTCTGGAACATCATGGCGAGCACGTCGTTCTCGCTGTCCGCAATGCTGAAACCGTGCGCCCCAACATGTCCGCGTGGCCCGCCGTTCGGGCAGTCCCGATGCCAATGCTTCTCCGCCGTAGCGGAGTATGCCGGGTGCCGGCACAACGGAACGAACGTACCCGTGGGCTTGTGGAAAGCCACTTTACCCGAAGACTTCCCACGGAAGGTCTGTGGGAAGTTGCTGCGAGAAAGACAGATCCTACTGTCCGGCTAAGCTCGCTGAAGATCAAACAGATAATCACATCAAGGTATGGCTTACGCGAGGTCCACTTTACACAAAACTTCCGATTTTCTAGATCGTGAGATAAATGCGATTTAAGTGTGCGCTTAAGTATGGTTAAGTATCGGAGGTAACCGAGCGGTATCGGCCATAACTTTTCAATGCCTGGGTCAATTGTATACCCAGAGCGCGCAATATGTTTAGATTGGTTTAAGCGACATGTTTATCGAATAAAAATATTTTCCGAAGTTTTGTGTAAAGTCGACCTCGCGTAAGCCATACCTTGACATAAACAGTGTCCGGCCGAGGCTTTATGCTCTCGGAAACCCGGACAGTGAAATAAGACTGTACTACTGTACTGTACTACTGTAGTGCTAGGATGTCACGGACACGATACGGAAGCAGGGTCAGGCTAGGGGCTAGTCAGAGCCCATAATAACTAGGCCTAAACCCGAAGTCCAGCACACCATCCGTGGGTGTGACTGCCTAGCAAAGCAGGTACAGGATAAAACAGCCACGAAACAATAAACAAACACCTACGTGTACCTCGGTGGAAACTGATCACTGCTAGCCGGGTGCCGGGGTCTTGACCCGGTCATCCCACTACTGGGCTAAAGCTAATCAAGCTGCCAGGATAATCGATAAGAAACTCGGCCACTTTGAGGCTGGTCAGCAGGGCCGAGTTCAGCGGTTGGGACACAAGCACAGAAGAATCCCGAAGTGAATTGTAAGCCGTCTGTCACAACTTGAGCACCACCAGACCCAAGCGGGCAAGGTGGATCCGTAGCAGAAAGCAAAGCAACAGAAGACGGCAAAGATTCCAAAACCACCGAAGAACTTAAATAAGCAGAATAGAATCCCACGGCGGTTTGAGCATTGAAGAAGAAGACATAAGAACCCCATCATCTGGCGGCCAATCACGGATGCCCAGAGAACCAAGCGGCGGATCCGAAGCAAAGAGATCTCCAGTAGACCGACGGACGGTGGCTCCGGGCTCAACCAGGCCCCTGTCACCACCGCCCACGGTAACCAGAGATGCCGTAGCGCTGGCCAGCAAGGAGCAACAAAGTACAGAAGTCATTAATGCACATCGGAGAAAGCTCGGCGGAGTCCGCGGACGGTACACCGGAGTCAGACTGCCACTGGCCGCTGGCAATGCTCCCCCGTCAGAGTCATGCTCAAGAGTGCCGAAGGAGCCAAACGCCACTTGCTGCCCGCCGTCAGAGCCATTGTCAGAGCCTTGGTCACCGTCAGAGACTTCAGAGCCAATGTCAGAAGCCTCAATCCTCATGCCAGCAAACAGCGGAGCCGTCGCAGAGCCGGAGATGCCAAGCTGGAGTGACGGGACAGAGTCAGGCAAGCCAAGAGGGTCAGGGATAACCACCGGCGGGTCATGAGCCGCAGGCACACCACCAGCCACGAGTGCAGAGGGATGCCGAACCGCAGGTGGTGGCGGAATCGAGCCCCGTGCACCCGAGTGGAATGTGGCCAGACCAAACTGAGCCATGCCGTCATCGTCAGCTGCCGCATCCTGAGCGGAAGCCGCCGCATCCTGAAAGTGCCGCAGAGATGTGTGCTCAGCCGTCACAAAAGAATGTGCCGACAGCTCGCACACCTCTGGACGGTCCTCCATCGTGCAGAGCGACTCGAAGGCATGTTCATCCCCAGCGTCATAGAACCGCTGGAAACGAACAGCCAGGCAGTCAGTCTCATAGTCCTCAACTGCACCACAATAGTGGGCAGACTGAGGACCGCCGTTGGGGCATTCAGCATGCCAGTGCTTCAAACCACTCTGTGCACACTCCGCATTTCTGCAGTGAGGCACGAAGGCACCACTCTTCTTGTCAAACGAGACAGGAGGAGCGGTGCCAAGCGGTTTAACACCAGCACGATGAAGCTTAGCAGCAGAGCGGGGAAGGTGTTTGCCCGTAGGCGGTGACCCTTCCCGCTTCTGCCGCTTTAGGTCACGAATGTCCTGCTGCATGCGCTCCAGCTGCTTCTGCAGACTGGACAACGCCGCAGCCAAGTTAGACGCGCCATCGCCGAATGACAAGGCAGAAACAGGGGTGTCAGAGACTTTCAGGCCGTGGCGGAACTGCTCCCGCACACGAGCCTGAATAGTCAAAAGAGACACGCCCTGCCGCTGGTCAGCCCGAGCCAAGGAATTAGCCAAATCACGGTATAAAGCCGAATTGCCGAGAGCCTTGAGAAACTGCCGCTTCACCGCGTCCTCTGGCAAGTTGTGGGAACGCTGAACGTCCCGCAACAGGCCATTGAACTCACGGATGCCACGGTCAGGATCTTCGCTGCTGGGGATGCGAACCGCCAGCAGCGACTCAAAAGAGTCAAAGGGCTCTGAGCGTTCCTGGAGCATGCGCACCACCTCTAGGGCAGCACGCTTGCCATCTCCAGGAACGTCAGACCCAGAGGCCTCAAGCCAATCACGAGCAGGCGAGCCAGGCCGAGCCAGAAACGTCAAAGCCGAGAGTAGCAACTCATTGGCCTCATGCCTAGCCTCAACCGCCATGTTAGCCAGGTCAAAGAGGGGAGCAAATGCTTGGGACTGCAGTAAAAACTGTGTGCGAAGCTCATGCATCAGCTGTGAAAAAACGTCCACTGCGTCTGTCTCTGTCCCAGCGAAGCGCTCCGATTTATCTCCGAGAATTTTGGTGGCAACGACCTTGGCCACTTTTCTGTCGAAATTGTCCCGAGCCAGCTGCTGACATTTCTCAAGAATCTCCCGCGCAGCTGCGGTGGTCGGAGCTGGCAGCTGCGGTGTGTGGGATGTCGCAGAGTGCTGTGCACCCACATCATCGAAAATCGTTTCTAATCTACGGACGCGAGACCGCGTCATTCTATTCGCCGTGGTAACCATGATGGAGAGACAACGGAAGGGTTGAGCTAAGCAGGGTGGTGGTACATCCCCCCAACAGCGGCCAGATTACCGTAGAAGCCTCAACAGACGAAGGAACAGAGAACAGAAGAAAACAGGTCGTGAGCATAAGCATGAGAGCGGCCAAAATCGACAACGTGTGGAACGACCTCGCCAGGGCCAATGGCGCACGAAGCAAATTAACCCTCGTTGCGACGATACTGCCGTAAAAAAAAATAATCCGTCACTAACTGCCGATCTCCTTCGCAGCGAAGGCGAGCACAACGCGTGCCGCCATCACTGCCAAGCTAAAAGGCCATACTGCGGGAATAATACACCACCGCCCAAGTGGGCGCTCAGCCCCTCCTATGTCCTACTTAGCCGAACATGGCAACAGCAAGGCGCTGCGCCATCAGAACCACCGGAAAGCCGGTGCGGGCCATAACCTGCGAGAAAGACAGATCCTACTGTCCGGCTAAGCTCGCTGAAGATCAAACAGATAATCACATAAACAGTGTCCGGCCGAGGCTTTATGCTCTCGGAAACCCGGACAGTGAAATAAGACTGTACTACTGTACAGTACAGTGCTAGGATGTCACGGACACGATACGGAAGCAGGGTCAGGCTAGGGGCTAGTCAGAGCCCATAATAACTAGGCCTAAACCCGAAGTCCAACAGTTGCCGTGCTCGGGGAGGGGCTTCGCCGCGAAGCGGTAGCCGTCACCGTGTCCACCGCGTCCGATGGTGTTCTAGAGACCAGAAACAACAAAATCCAGCCCAACGATACTGCACGGAAAAAATAAGCCGTCGTAAGCGCTACCCAATCATGTCCAATCAACCGCGCGTCCGTAACCGAGCCATACCGCCCGTACCGAAAACCTCTCTAACGCGGGTTCCTCACCCCATCTCAAGCGTCGGTGTTTAGCCAATCATGGCCAAAATCGCAGTGTAAAATTAAGCGTGCGTGGTACCAAACCTGCTGAATATATCAGCTTGACTGTATATTCGTAGTGAGTGGTAATCAGAATAGATAAACGGATAATACTCAGTCTTCCCGTTATATGTTCGGGGTCTAGGGTTCCGGGACCGGTGACAGTCATACACCCTAACTATGGGAATGACAGTCGGGGCGTCACTTCCAGCATTTTGGCCTCATACCAGCCTCCGGTCTAGTACAGAAAAATAAAAATAAAATCCTTAAAAAAGTTTTAAAAAATCCGTCTGGAGGCTCTGGTCTCAGCCAGAGTATCATACGATAGTATCCAACAAAATTCGAGACGTAAGGATTTATACAAGGAGATACTTAGCGTTACAGTGCCACGGTTAGGGTGATACACGACAGTAGTGGTGCTCCCGCCAATTCCATCGCACGATGGTTTTCAGACCTGCATTTTCAAACTGGGTTAATCGTTAAAAAACATCCCGGACAGTAGCCTTCAATTTCTTAGCTGTATATAAGCCTTTGCATGCTTTCCTTCCGCATTCATCAATTTGAATCGACCAGACGATATCACGAGCAGAAAGCTGCACCCCGTTCCACGACGATCTTGACGACTCGTTCCCAGAGCCTTCTCTTAAAAAGGGGTGCGTGATCGGGTGTGACAACCTTGTTTCTTTTTTGCCATTGCCCGAAAGGAAATTTCCGTACTTTTTGCTTCCTTAGTAGGCTGTTGCGGGAAACGACAACTCTCCCGTCCTTTCCTCCCGTCCCTTAGCTGAATGTATGTATGCAGGAACTGTGCGGATATGATAGATGAAGCGATAGCAGCGCTGAGTAACGCTGTTCGCGATGGGGTGGAATTGCAAGAATTGCGCGCGCTCGCAAGGCGGTACGACATCGACTTTTACGCGGTGCAGGTACGCGGTTCCGCCCATAGCTTGTTGGTCGCCATTTAGTGAAATGCGTTCCATAAACAGCGACGCGGATGTCGCGCGGGTCCGACGCAGAGCAGACTCTGCATATTGCCTGGGAATACTATTCGAATATTGTTATATTCTTGTTTGATGGAGGATTATAGTTGTGGCGTCATGGTTGTGCTCATCTCGTCGGGAGTCCTGACACCTGGGCAATTAGGGTACACGTGGAAGAATCCGGTAGTTATACTTTCATTGTCTTTGGAATAAACTGTCCTAGAGACCGACCAACCTCGGATGCTGAGTCAAACCTACGAGAAAAAAAGGGGCGAGATAGCAGTAGGCGTGCCACCAGTTTTGAGAAAGACAAGCAGAGGGCGTGCTGATGGCGTGCCACAGCGTTGGCACAAATGCTGGCGCATCCTCCTTCACAGGGTCGACCACCGTAGTTTCCGATGTGGTTCTTAAGGAAAAGGCGTTTAGGCGACTGCCGGCTTGAAGGAACGAGGAAGAGGGATGGGCTGTTGCAGGTAGAGCTCATCCACGTGGCGGCTCAATACGAGCGCACCAAGCTCCTGACAGACTTTCTGCGTGACGGAAAGGTCTCTCTCAAGCAGCCTGGGCCCGGCGGAGAAAACATATTGCACGTGGCAGTGCGCGCGCGCGCGCTCGAGACCGTCAAATGGGTCAAACAAACAGCGAACTCATTTCATAATATTGATCTCGATTACCTGGAAGCAATGCAGCAGGCAGTGGATGCGAAAGGTTTCACTCCCTTGGTGGCGGCGGTGATGGAAGGGTATGAAGAAGGCCTCGAAGAACTCCTCCCATCCTACGATGAGTTCTGTAGCGACGGTATGACGAACATGCTGCGCGAAGCACATGCTCGAGCGGATGCTCAGGTACTGCGGCTCGCGCGCGAGCGCGCGCAGAATGGCGGCACATGTTGTGAAGAGCTTCGTATGGCGCGTCACCTCCGAACAAGGTTGGAGTTAGGCATCCGTGGTGGCATGGTACATGACCTGGTGGACCTCGTCGCGGAGAGGCTGACTGGATGTAGCGCCGAAGAATTAGAGGAGGAGGTGCGCAGCAGTGGCAAGTGGCCGCTGTTCCAGTCGCAGCCGAACGGGGAGATGCCGCCTTGGAGTCACGACGAGCGGATGACCGTGTTCTTTGCGTTGCAGAAGGTTGCTGCTCAGGGGTACGGGAATGGGATGCGATGGTTGTTGGACACCTTCCATGGCATGATCGATGACACTTGGCTGCTTGACATCACGGACCTTGCATGCGCAGGCAAGGAGGCATACGAGGTGGAGGAGATCCTCGAGGGGGAGTCTGTGGAGGTCCCGCGCCTCGGCCTAACCCTTGGCGGCGTGGTTGAGAACTGGGATGGGCGCAGCGTGGCGGAGCTGGGTAGGGCCTGCAAAGACGCTATGCGCCGCTGCTATCTACAATTGGAGAAGATGGCATGTCCGGTGGATGAGATGGATTGGCACCTGGAACACCGGAAGGAATGGGACATGCTGGTACGGCTGGCCGATGGTTTTCTGACCCAGGGGGAGGAGGGTGAGAGGGAGGAGGAGGAGGGCGTCAAGGAACCAGAGCAAGTGCAGGATCCGGGCTTCTGGATGTGGCACGCCGAGGTGCTGGAGCTGCTGGTGGAGCGGTTCAGCACCAACGGGCTGCCGCGGGTGGACCTGATGGTTTACTTTGGGCGGTGGCAGTTCTGCCAGTGGCTGGTGGACAGGTGCTTCCTGGATCTGCAGGCGTCTCTGCGGGGGGATGGGGACAAGGCGCTCGAGGGGCGTGCCACGGACGCGGACACCGACACGGAGGAAGACGACACGTGCGCCATTTGTCTGAGCTCTGCGCTGAGGGGCCCGGCCTTCGACTGCACCCTCCCCTGCGGGCATCGGTTCTGCCGGCAGTGCACGCGGCGGCTCTTTCAGACGGCTGCATCCACAGGTGGGGCCGGCACCGGCAGCGTGCCATGCCCCCTCTGCAGGGGTAGTGCGCAGGCGGTGCGCGGCGGCTGTGGTGACGTGGCAGCCAAGCTCTGGTCGCATCTTGCGCACACTGCGCCTTGGCTGCGAGAGGCTCTGGAGGGTGACGTGGCGCCGGCTGACGGCACCGGCGGGGCGTGGCCGAGCCTCGGGGCTACTCTGCTCATGCTGGCAGCGGGGCAGGGTGTGCTCTGCTTCGTGGCGGGGCTAATTGGGCTTGGGTTCGACCCCCTCCTTCGCATCGGCGGGCGCACCTGCATGCATGTGGCGTGCGAGCACGGGCAGACTGCGGTGGTGAAGTACCTCAGCCAGCTTCCTCAGGGCCGTGAGCTCGCAGTCGCACTCGCATCGGACGGATCGAGGCCGCTGCGCGCCGCGACGCTCTCTGGAGAGGTGTCGTTGGTGAAGTGCCTGGTCCAGTGGCTGGGAGGTGATGCAGCAGTCGACGAGGGGGGAGAGACATGGACAACCCTCGCACGGAACAGCCAATTCCCGGAGGTGCGAGCGTACGCGTATGAGGTCGGCTTTGACACAGTGCTGCGATGCGAGATACCCGCACTGCTGCGTGCCAGGGCCCCCCTGGAGGACGTCATGTTGGCCCTCCATGAGACCCGCGCGCTTTACCATGCCGCGCAGCACTACAGGCACGCGCAACCAGCGGCGGGTGGGAGCAAATGCGCTGCGAAGAGGCAGCGGGGACAGGAGGAGGAGACGCGGGCGAAAGCGCCGAGAGTGGAAGCTGTGACATCACCAGGGATCACCCCGGAGACCGGGCCAGCGAGGCGGATGGAGATGGAGGTGGATGGAGCCACTGAAGGCAGTGCAGAGCGAAGCACGCCACAGGGGGCCGCACGAAGCCCTGGAGATGGCGCGAGGTGTGAGGAAGAAGAGGCGGCGCCCAGCGATTTGCCATTGGATGGGATCAGGCACTTTCTGTGCCAAGTAGTGATCCCTCACGGCAGGGCAGACGTTCTCCGCGCGGTGCTGCTGGAGTACCACAGGGACCTGTTCGAGGCGCCGTTGCTGAATAGCGCCACTGCGTGGACGCACGAGGCGGCGCGGCGCGCGGTGGGTGAGTGTGGTGGTACGAGAGGTAGACGCGGAGCGCTCGAGGCGGTGCTGGAGGAGCACGCTGAGGTCAGGGCGGCGGAAGCGGAGTGCATAGATCTCACCGCGCGCCTGGTGGCGGAGCTCTCGGGCGATGCGGAGCAGGCCGCGGTTAACGCGGCAGAGCTGACGTGGCAGGCCATTCGAGCGCGCGTGGAGCAGCGGGCCTCACCGGACCGCCGCGGCCTCCTCGTGAAGTACGAGCACGTGGGAGTGGACGCCGGGTCGGTGAAAGGGGAAACTCGTCTGTACCAGGCGGCAAAGCAGGGACGCGCAGTGGTGGTGGAGTGGATGCTCTCAAAGCTGTCTGGGGTCAGCGCCGTCGATGACAAGGCCGTGCGGCGGGCGCTGTCGGCGGCCTCGTTTCACGGGCATCTGCCAGCTGTGCAGGTGCTGTTCAGCTGGTTGCGGGAACGCAGAGCGAGCATGGGCTTTCGGGGATTGACCCGTAAAAAGGGTGGTCAGCTGCCTCTGTTGTCGAAGGACGAGACGGTCTGTTTTGTGCACGACGGCTTTGTGGAGTGTGCGATGCTCGAGTTGATGCGTCCAAGAACTAAAGGGGCAAAATTCAGGCGCCTGCAGGAGACCGTGCGCTGGCTCCTCTCGCAGCCGGAAGTCAGCGTGTCTAAGGTGAGAATCTGATAAATACTACAGAAATGTGCCACTTGGAGCCGAATGCCGATTGAGTTTTTCCCGAAACTACATGAGAGATCCAGCCTTCAGCGAGTGATCCAGCCTTCAGCGAGTGATCCAGCCTTCAGCGCGTGATCCAGCCTTCAGCGCGTGATCCAGCCTTCAGCGCGTGATCCAGCTTTCAGCGAGTGATCCAGCCTTCAGCGAGTGATCCAGCCTTCATGAGTGATCCAGCCTTCAGCGCGCGATCAGCCTTCAGCGCGTGATCCAGCCTTCAGCGCGTGATCCAGCCTCTTCAGCGCGTGATCCAGCCTTCAGCGAGTGATCCAGCCTTCAGCGAGTGATCCAGCCTTCAGCGTGCGATCCAGCCTTCAGCGAGTGATCCAGCCTTCAGTGAGTGATCAGCTTCAGCGAGGATGCAGCGTCAGCGATGATCCAGCCTTCAGCGCGTGATCCAGCCTTCAGCGCGTGATCCAGCCTTCAGCGCGAAGTGATACAGCCTTCAGCGCGTGATCCAGCCTTCAGCGAGTGATCCAGCCTTCAGCGGAGTGATCCAGCCTTCCGCGCGTGATCCAGCCTTCAGCGCGCGATCCAGCCTTCAGCGCGTGATCCAGCCTTCATTATTGTACGAAGCATGCACTCTCCCCCCTCCCCCACAGAGAGCACCGAACACAAAGGCAAGCAGAGGTCTTGGCAGATTCATATATTCACAATATATTAATTGCCACCCAGTCTGGCCTATTCGGTCTCTCGGCATGTGGCATGAGTGTCTGTCTCCCTCTCTGTCAGGTGGAGCAAGGTCTCAGTGATCCCAAGCACGAAGCTTCTAAGCAGGTTCCTAGCAGTTAACCAGCTGCTGTACGGAATGGAACTCTAGGCGCTACGCGCAACCGGAAACGGCCGGTTCTTCGAAGCTGCTGTGAGGAAACGGCCTCACAGATCCCGTGAGGAAACGGCCTCACAGGAATCGTGCGCTCATCTGAGACTCTGCCGCCCAATCTGCAAAGCAGCCGCTCACCTGACAGACCTAACAGGCACCCAAAGCCACATGTGAAGGGGAGGGAATGTGCGAAGGAGCGGGCCGTCACCTCAAGAGAGCTCCTTCGCTGCCTCCGCGAACGCGGCCGGAAGGATGAGACGCTGCTCGTCGTCCAGCTCGCAGTACCTCTCCCAGCAGTCGGACTTCCAGTCCCCCTGCAGCTTGATGTAGAGCCTCTCCACGTTCAGCCGCATGGCTGCCGTGGCCCCGCCCCTGCGGAGCGAATGCCCGGCATACCGAGCCGGGTCCAGCCCCACCTGCACAGCCAGGCTCTTCAGCCCGGCCACCAGCGCCGTGTGCGACATGGGCACCAGCGCGCCCCGCTTGCCCCTCCCTTCCACCTGGAAGAGGGGCGCCTCATCCGGCAACCCCTCCGTGGCCAGCATGAGCCGACGGAGGGCCTCCACCGGGCACAGCCTCGACCCCGGCACCGCCACCAGCGGCACCCAGTGGTAGCGCTCCCCGCACTGGATGGTCTTCGAGTGTCGCACTCGGATCCACACCACATCACCGTCCTCCGCGAACAGCACATCCTCCCGCACCAGCGCACCTCTGGCGTTCCACGCTTGGGACTTCCCCGTGGTGAGGTTGTCCTTGCGGAACAATCCGTAGAACCCCACCAGGATGGCTGCCCACATCGCCAAGCCCGTGATCGACTCCAAGTCCGCGAACTCCGCCATGCGCGCTAGGTCCCGCAGCGTGATGGGCATCACCGGCTTCGCCGGCCGGTCCCACTGCCTGCGCACGCCCTGCAGGGCAGCTGCCACCCAGAACCTGTGAGCCACCGGCGTCCACTCCACCCCCTGCTGCAAGTGAAGGGACCGCACGCCTGCCAGGTAGGACTTGATCGTCCCTGGCTGCACGAACCACGCTGAGAAGGCAATGAAGCGCGCTAGTGTGGCATCTGACGCCGGGAGCAATGGCTCCAGCGTGCCCAGGCACGCAAAGCGCACGCAGAACGTGAGGAAGGCCTTGACCCCCGTGTCGTAGGACCTCTGCGTGCTCTCGGCGTACGCCCCGTCCTGGTAGCGCTCCACCGCCACTGCCAGCTCCTCCAGCAGCTCCTCTGCGCCCCGATCACACCCAGTCAGGCAACTCCACTGGCCCTAGCGGCACGCGCACCACCAGCACATCCCACCGAGTGGGCCCCCACTCCGAGCGGCCCTTGCCGTCCAGCGCTGGCGCTGTGAAGAGCATCGTGCCCGCCCGGTACTTGCGCACCGGGCGGAACACCTCGCGCATCCCCGACACCAGCTCGTACGCCTCGTCCCCCTCCCACACCGGCACCAGGAAGCACCCGCCCGTGCCCATCTGCTGCCTGCGCTTGCACTTCAAGAAGTTGAGCAGGATCTCGTACATCACCGAGAAGGGGAGGTTCGCCCACGTGTTGAGCCCGTCGAAGCTCTTCACGCGCGCGTCATCCTCCGCGCTCCAACTCCGCACGCAGAAAGCGTTCGCCCGCGAGGACGCCACGCACGCGTCCAGAGTGAACGGTCCGAACTCCTCGTCCATCTCCGCGAACAGGACCGGGGAGAACTGCCAGTCGTCCCGGTCCTGCCTCCACAGCACCTCCCGCTTGCGCATCGCCCACCGCATGTGGAACTCCTCGAGCTTCAGGCGCGAGAGCAAGTCCGCCAGAAGGTTGTCTTTGGACGAGATGTACTTCGGGCGCAGCCGGATGTCGTGCTGCGCGCAGAGGTAGAAGATCTTCCTCAGCAGCGGGATGTACTCGACCGGCCCCCAGAACTTGTCCACTTGCGTGAGCGCGCACTGGTTGTCGATCCGTACCACCAGCGTCCACCCCGACAGCCTGTGCGCCCACAGCGCCAGCGCCCACCACACGGCGAAGAGCTCGAGGTAGTTGATGTGGGACTTCGCCTTGCTCGTGAACGGGTAGAAGTCGCGCTGCGGCATCTCCGCCAAGTCCTCCCACGAGACGAGGAAGTAGTCGGGCTGGCAGTGGCCGCCCATCCCCTTCCTCAGCGACGCGTCCGTCGCGAAGGCGTCCTCGTGCACGTCCTCCTTGTGCAACACCACCTTGCGCCCGTTGTAGAGCCGGATGACGCGCTCCACCACCTTCAGATCTTGCATGACGCCGGTGTTCACCGTCACGCGCGACCTGCCGGCTGTCGCCGCGACGAGCGCGAAGCCCTGCCGCGTGTAGAGCGAGAGCCCCCACACCACCTGCGCACAGAACGCCAACAGCCCAAGCAGTGACTCGAGCTTGCGCCTGCGCACCGGTCCCGTCGCTGCTTCCGCGCGCATCTCCCGCAGTTTGTCCGTCACCTGCTGCACACGCTCCTCGTCGATCGACGCGGTGCACGTCTCGCCGTCGGTGCACAACAGCACGCCGAGGAACTCCATGCGTCGCGCTGGACCTTCACACTTGGCTCGATTCACTTTGAAGCCCAGCATGGTCACGAACTCGATCAAGAGGTCCATCATCTCCTGCGCCTCAGCTGCTGTGCGCGCCACCATGAAGAAATCGTCCAGGTACCCGACGCACGGCACCCCCTGCGCCTGCATCCACGCCACGATCGCCCGCGTGTAGCGCATGAAAATGCCTGGCAAAGCGCGGTTCCCGAAAGGGCTGCGCGTGTCCATGTACCGCTTGCCGCGCCACTGGAAGCACTGCGCTGCCCAGTACTGCGACGCGACGGGCAACGACCTGTACGCCTCCTCCAGGTCCACCTTCACCATGTACATGCCCGGTCGTAGCAGCGCGTACGCGTCCTTGACTGACGTGAACTCGTCCTTCTGGAGCTCGATCCAGTCGTTGACGCCGACGAACGAAGGTCGCGAGTAATCCCACACGGGACGGTACTTGAGCTTCCCCTTGCGGAGTCGCTCCACCATCCCGAGGGCCGACACGCCCCGCGGTAGCCAATCGCGCGCGTCGAAGATCCTCCCCGCGGCCATCTCCTTCACGAGCTCCGCGGTCATCGCCTCCGCGTGCTCGTCTCCTACATAATTCTCCACGATGTACGGCTCGTCCGGCTCCTCACCTGCGAAAGGGAAACCAACGCCACATGCCGCACCTCGCACCAGGAAAGCCACGTCTGGCCAATCCTTCAGCGCCTCCGCGAGCAGGTGCGCTCTCTCCGACATCAGCGGCACCTGCGCCCCCACATCGCGCACCTCCTGCTGGAAGCGGGCGCGCTCCTCCTCTGTCGTGCCCGTACCGGAAAGGCCCCGCGCCATGGCGCCTCTCACGATCGCTGCACGCAATGCCGGCCACCTCGCCGACCTCGACTCCGCCACCGCCGGGTAGTGCTCACCGCACCCGGTACCCGCCGGGGACACCGCCGGCGCCGACGCCGCAGCCGGCGCCGCCGGTAACGGTGCCCCCGCTGCATCCCACACCGGCGCTACCAGCAGCCTCCGAAGCCGTGCCCACCACGGCTCCGCGTCCTCCACCTGCATCTCACATGTCTCACCTGCAGGCTCGGGCTCCTGATCGCCGCTCGCCATCATCACGCCATCCTCGCGCTCCTCCTCCGGCTCCACGACGATCTCCCCCTCCGGCGCCCCCCGCGCCCCTCCGCCACCTTCCGGCTCCCCCGGGGGCGTGGCCTCCCCCGGGCTCCACCGCCCGTCCCCTCAGCGGCCACCTGCCGGCGCCGTGCACTCATGGCCCTCGTAGTGCACGTGGTTCTTGCTCTCGCACTTGACGCAGTGGTGAGCGAACTTGCAGGTCTTCCTCCCGCATCCCGCCAGTGAGTTGTGGTCAAAGCATGCACTCTGCGACCGCTTGCCATCTCGACGCTTACCGGGCTTGTCCGGCTTCACGACGCTCGCCTCCGGCTGCTCCGGGTCGGACACCCGCGGCTTCTTCGAGTAGCGGCTGCCGGTGCCCACCGCGTTCCAGCTGCTGCCACCGCCACCGCCACCTCCTCCGTAACCCTTCTCCTTGATGCCCTTGTCGCGCTTGTACATCTCCCAGTGGGCGGTGTACGACACGAGCTCGAAGGTCGTGGAGGCCTCCTTCTCCATCCGCACGCAGAGGTGGTCGTAGAACTTGCGGAGGTGGTCCCATGCGTAGTCCAACGACATCAGGCGCATCCACTTCCGGAACTGCAGGAGTAGGTCCCGTGCGTCCTCGGGGGCCTTGCACGCCAGCACCGTGAAGTTCTCATCCCACTCGTCGAAGCTCCGGCAGTGCTTCGCCTTGGCCTCCAGCACCAGGCCCTTCTTGGCGTCCAATCGCCACTCCGCTGCCCCTTCCTCGTAGTCGCCCCCGGGACGGGACACCCGGATGTCCATCCCCTTCAGCGCGCCACCTGCGGGGAGGAAGGGTCTGGCAGGCGCGGCAATCTCACCTGGCGGGCGCGTGATGTCCTTCACCGCCAGGCTGCCATCCAGTGCTCGTCGCAGCTCCTCGTCAGTCGCCGTGCGGAGGGAGCCGAACCGCGCCTTCGCTGCTGCCCGCTTGCGCTCCTCACTCTCGCTGTCCTCGCCATCCGACTCGACGTGCTGCTTCGCCGCCCTCCGCTTCTTGCTCCTCGCAGCTGCCGCTGCCCACTCCTCATCGAAGGCCGGCTGCTCGATCCCTGGCACACTCGCCAACGCCTGCTGCATGCCCGCCAGCTCCTGAAGCGCGAGGTCGATGTACGCGTAAAGATGCTTCGTGCGTACCTTCGCGCGCTCCGGGAGCTCCTCCAGCCCGCACTGCTCCTGCTTGCACGCGGGGAACTTGCTGTCCACCAGCTCGAACTCCCACGGCTCCACCCGCCTCGCTGGGTGCCGCCCGAAGCTGTGCTTCACCCGCGCAAGATCGGCTGCCTGACGCGCTGCAGCCACCCTGATCTCGGTGATCACGCGCTCGCACTCCGCCCATGACCACCCCTTGCGCTTCCCCGTCGACGCCCGCGCCAACTCTCGCAAGGACGCGGGCGGATCCTGCTTCCGGCTGCCGCCCTGACCGCTCACACCGTGCCCCGCCAACGCCGCCGCGACCGCCGCGTCCACCATGCGTTGCACTTCACCCTCCGTGCGCAGCACCCCCCTGGGCGAGGGTCCCGAAGACCCGGGGCTGCCACTCCCGTGCGGAGATGCCTGCGATCCGGGCCGCACCTCCTGCTGCATGTCACCCGCGGCTGTAGCCCACGCCAGGACCCTGCGCCTGTCCTTCGCTGCCGCCCCACGCAGGGACTCCCACCTGGCTCCTGGCTCCCCCAATGGCCACTCACCTCGCACCACTCGCCGATCCGTACCCAAGA
This sequence comes from Cymbomonas tetramitiformis, assembly GCA_001247695.2. Taxonomy (NCBI): domain Eukaryota; kingdom Viridiplantae; phylum Chlorophyta; class Pyramimonadophyceae; order Pyramimonadales; family Pyramimonadaceae; genus Cymbomonas; species Cymbomonas tetramitiformis. The sequence goes on along the minus strand of LGRX02001885.1, from coordinate 77,889 downwards.
GCCCCACCTCCACCAGATCGTCGGTGGGACCCTCCAAGTCCCTCGGCATGTCCTCCACGATCGCGTCCTCCAGCCGCTGGAACTCGATCAACATGTCCTTGCGATCCTCCAACACCTCGACCTTCGTGGTTGCCCTGGACGGTTGTGCCAGCTCCATCAGCTTCGCCACCGCCGCGATCCTGGTTCGGGTGCACCAGACCGCTGCCCGCCGGTACTGATCCAGCGTGCGGGTCACCTCCGGCGATGACATCCTCCGACTCCCTCCTGCTCCTCGCTGGCCCGTCATGTTTTCTGATCTCTTCCCGCAGCCCAAAACTTGCTTCTCTCCCGACGCTGTCGGAGTCTGCCTCCCACACTTGCTCCGCGCAATTCGCGCAGAGGTTGGTCTTCACGAACGCGCGCCCGTCCCTACGGCGCAGCGGGTTCAAGATCGGCTCCCAAGTTTGCCACTGGGCGTGAGAGAACACGTCACCCTCCCAGCACACGAAGCACGGAAAAGACGAATTAGCCTCCGGCACCTCCAGCCCGATCACCGGTACCCGTGCGTACGGTAAATGTACCCCGCGTACGGCTCACGCGGATCCCAGTACGGGCAGTCGAATCTGCACTTGCAGGGAACGAAGACCGGGTGCGACCAGTTCCTCCTGTCTGTACGGTCCTCCAAAGTCGCACTTACTCCCGAGATGTCGGTTTGCGTCCCCGCGTCTTTCTCTGTGGGCTGTCCGTACGATCCTCTCGGTCCAGCTTTCAGCTGCCCAGACATCCGCGTCAACAGAGCGAAAAATGTGATATTCGCTGCGCGATATCTAAATTATTTGCGAATACGCTTTCGGAATCAAAAAGAAAGGAAGAACAGAGATGGAGCGTTGCTCCTGAGGCTGAGATTCCGAAAGACTGCTTGACACTCCCTGAGAAAGTTGTTAACAACTAACTTCTCGTGTCAAGCCCAGACGTGTCACGTGTCACCGATCACGGCGATCGGTGACTGCCCCCGTCCCGATGCCACAGACACCAGTGTGGCATCGATCTGGCAGACGGGCCTGGCGACCCTAAACTTAGGGTTCGCGCGCATTGCTTCTACAATAACCCAAATTATTATTTTCCAAATAATAATTGTCTAGCGCGCGATCCAGCCTTCAATGAGTGATCCAGCCTTCAGCGCGTGATCCTGCCTTCAGCGAGTGATCCAGCTTTCCGCGCGTGATTCAGCCTTCAGCGCGTG
>LGRX02001885.1:0-73229 GCA_001247695.2 Cymbomonas tetramitiformis | reverse complement strand
AGTGATCCAGCCTTCAGCGCGTGATCCAGCCTTCAGCGAGTGTTCCAACCTTCAGCGCGCGATCCAGCCTTCAGCGAGTGTTCCAGCCTTCAGCGCGCGATCCAGCCTTCAGCGAGTGGTCCAGATGCCTTCGGTGGTCCAGATGCCTCCATTATTGCATTGACTGGAGGTGTGTAGATAAGCATTTGCTGCTATCCTGAGTCCGTGACAGCTTACGGTATGCTTGTGTAACGCATTTTAGGTACCCTGTCCTGGCCACCAGGACGAGGATCGGAATCCAGTGAGTGTAACTCGGGTGGTGCAGCTGCTGGTCGAAAGCCACCCACAAGTGGCACATCACCCGAGGTTCACGGGTCTCTTCAACTGGCACCACGAGATCGATTGTGCCCGTTGGTTGGTGGAGACTCAAGGAGTAAACATTCAGAACTTTGAGCCAAATACCGGTTCTGATGGGTTTGGACTTGAGCTCAGCAAGCTTAAGGAGCAGCAGCAGCGCTCGTTCGATTTGGCAGACAAGATAATCAACGGAGATGCAATGGATGAACCGAGCTTGATTGCCCAGGAAGACCTGCGCATTATGAAGGACAGATACGGTCGTGGACTGCGCCTTGCAGCCATTGCCAATAAATCCCCAAAGAGAGTAATGGACTGGCTCGTGGCTCAAATGAAGGGACGTGGATGATATCTGCGGAAGTTGGCTTGGAGCTCGAAAAAATAATCATTATGCCTTTAGAGGGTGGCACATCATGCTCGTTATACTTTGAAAATGCAATCATCAGTGATTTTTTATATACCGAAGCATCAAATTAGTGCTTTCTCAGAATTTATGTATGTGGACTCAGAATCATTCTAGATTTGTACGACACGATGCATGCAAATACTCAGCTTCATGATTATGCCAGGCAACTCCGACTAGTTTATATACATCTGACCACCGACCAATAAAAAACATACGAAGTATTTAATTATGGAAATAATGTACGTGGACTACCTCACCAGATATAGAGCGCATTTTCATAAATGCAACAACATGTACCAACAACTGGATTCGACCACGATCCCTGCAGTTTTGATGCGTCGTTAAAAGCATATCTTCGTGCACAGGCACTTTTTGATGAATGTCAAGATGTAAGGCTCGGGTACTGCGAGAAGCAACTAAAGGGATGAAAATATAGTGATGCGTATTTATGAAGAGTGATGTCCAGCATGCGTCACTGATCGGAAAGGTGTAGCATCACTGTAGCATCACTGTCACATCACGCGTTCGTTAAAACCGCATACTATATGTTGCAAGGGTTCCTATAATCTTGTAGAGAGGGTGTTTTTTTAACTTAGAGTAATAGAGAGATACACGCCACGAGCGATATATAAAGCGATCGTGGTCAGCACCACTGGCAGATCTGTGTATGAGCGGTGGATGCAATGAAGCCGACGGAGTATTCATATCGTTTTTCGAATACGTGATGGCACACGACGGTTGAGATGATACATGCATGATATGATTCTAACCCTTGGTCATAAATTGTACGACACGCTACCTAGGATGGGTACGTGATGGTGTATTGCGACAACGTGCTACGAAGATACCGGGTTGATTATCTACATGCATTGCATCCGGAAAATCCGAGGTCCTGTATGAAGTCGGTAATTATATATATATTAAACTCGAACAAGACTGAACAAGGGTTCCATCAATGCATACAACCCAGTATCATCCGCGTGTGTAAACGAGCCAGCTGCATCCAAAGCTCAGCTCAGGACGACCCGGATACAATACACCTATCGTACACAAAGTCACGACGTGTTTGTAAGTGGTCAGTGCGACTATTGCTAGAATATTGCAAGTATAGTATATACGCACGCGCGGTGAACGATCCGTTCCCGACGACCACGCACAAGTTATTCGGCTTCGGGACGTTATTTTCCAAGGGTACGCGTTATCGAGACAGCTGCCTACATGCATGTGTTCGTAGCGCAGCATGCATTACCGCGCGTGTACAGATAATCGCGTGGTGCATGCTAATACAGTCTGTGTATGCAGCGACCTTCGCTCATACTTACACGTATGTGTGGTTTACGCTGTGAATCGCTTCGTGTGTAGCCTTGTATGCCCCGTCGCGCCGGGACACGCGTCGTGATTATCACGGTCTGACTTATTAATCGGATGCCTCTGTTGCTTGGCACAAATCGCACAATACGTGGTGGTAAGCCAGAGTGAATACTATAAATATCATTTTTCGAATGGCGCCTTGACGCTTGCGGTCGTTAATAATTGCAACATGCATGGACACTTAAGAAATCAGCGGGTTACATATCGGCACCAACATGTATCACATTTTTACACGGGAACTCGTTTTATGCAATACGGATCGCGTTCACGTGTACTTCGTTTCGCGTTCATATATGCATGTACCGCAAATTACTGCACTGCAAGTGATGACGACTTGTTCGTCATTCGATTTTGAAAAACCTGCAACGTCTTAAGAATAGGTGCTAAGCGCCTCTTGCTTAACTGTACCCATACGCCATATACGGTATACTGCACCTCTGCTCCTTATGATTTGGAACCTTTCGCTATGTTTCATCTCCGTTCGCTGTACGTGTTATGAATTTAGATATGAGTCATTTTGGTGACTCCGTTCGTTTTTTTGTTTATTTGCTATGTATGAGGAAAGCGAACAGAGATGAAAAAGCAAAGCTCAAATCCCAACGGGCGATACAGTCGATGATTCGATCTCACGATCACCAGACGCTAACGATGACAGTGCCACTGCATTCGCGTACATTTGCCGCGACGCCACCCACGCGTTATGGCATGGCATGTTGGGAAGCAAAAAGCGAAGCACTGTCGCGCACATGATCCTGCGGTCAGATGGCCTAGTGGAGATCTCTTTTTGAGATCGACAGCGCCTAGTACTAATTAAGGTTCATAAAACGATTTGCTTATGCCTATGCATCGTGATCAACATACCCGCTTCCCATGCAAACCATGCATTTTGGCGTAACCGGAGCCCTAAGAGGTCAACCCGCGAAAATTATCGGCATATCATGAGTGTTTTTCTACTATACAAGTATACATACGCCTACTTCTGCATACATCCTAGACCCCAACTTATGGAGAAACGAACGGTGTAAATTAACGATTAAAGGGGTGGTTACGGTATGCACTCGACGCTGCGTTCATTTGTTAGAGTCTTGCCCGACCCTGTAACAAATCGGTCAATTTCCACGGGGTCGGAAATAATTTCCCCAAATTGGCCCGATTAAATTCTACGGTAGATCACTATAAAAAACGCAGGGTTAAGTGCAATGTAACACCCATAAACCAGGAATTTACCCAGGTTTATCGTAATTTGGGGTCGATGCCCCCCCCCACCCTGCACCCTGGGGTAGGCAATAAATTTCCCAAATTGGCCAATAAATTCGACGCGGTAGGTCAACACTTTTAACAAAGAACGCGGTAGGTGATGGGTATATGTGTGTGTGATACGGTACAAGCGCGCCTTGGTATGAGCGCGCCTGTACAGCACCATAATATTCTGGTATATGCGCGCTCATACCGACAAGGTTTTTGGTAGCCGCTCGTCGGGCCCGATCACCTTTTCGTGGATGTGGGCCATCCTCTTGAAGAACATCAACGAGTATAACGAAGGGTCGATGTGCGAGAACAAAACAACCAGCTTCTGTGGTTTGGCCACGGCCTTGTCAACGGATGACATCAGCCACTTGAAGGAGGTGTAGTCGTCGAAAAAAGTTTTTTTCTTGGACCCCTTCTCGTTCTGCACGATGCGTGAGAGTGCGAGGCACGTAACCTCCTCCTTCGTGATGTCCTCCGACACCACGATGACATTACATTCCAGAAACCTTTTGTCCCGGGCCTCAAGTTTTTTCCCGCCTACCACGGCGCCATCTTGGAAGGCACGAGTGAAAAACTCGTGCCTACCATGTCCATCAATGGCGATGTACCTCTTACTGAAAACATAAACAAACACAGCACGCCATTTAAAACGACAAAGAACACGGTTCAAGGGTGAGAGAAACTATTTATAAAATATATATAAAGTGTTTACTTCAGCTTAAGCTACCACTGACTGTCTAGCATCCACAAAGGACATTGCATCCTACGTCTTTTTGCGTTGCGCTCAGCGTCTTTTTTATTCTTGAGTCTCCTCTTAGCTAATGCCACATCTGGAACATTATACCAGCCAAAGGGAACATGGTTCTTGCTGCAAGAATCTTCCTCATCTTCTGAGGATGTAACATCTACAAGCAACACTCGCTCTGACACCGCATGTTCTTCTTTCGAGCAGGAGTCCTGAAGGGAGTCAGTAGACCTGCAGATGAACAGCAAATAAACAACAAGAAAGTCACCATGCAAAACCAAGAAGGGTTCAAGCACTAACCTTTTTTTGATGAAGTAGAAAAGCGTTCATCGATCGATGAACGCTTTTTAAAAAACACTGCTAAAGAAACAAGTGTTTTGACCGGTTTAAAGAAAAGTGTTCATCGATGAACGCTTTCTTTATTTTGTTTCTGAAGCTTGAGTATTTTGAACTGTTTTTAAGAAAGCGTTCATCGATGAACGCTTTTCTTAGTTTTCCTTGTATTTTTCCTGAGAAAAAAGCTTAATCACACAGAAATATCGCAGCTTTTGCAACTCCAAAGCGCAAAGTTTTAGGGAAAATACGCGGAAAACTAAGAAAAGCGCTCATCGATGAACGTTTTCTTAAAAACAGTTCAAAATACTCAAGCTTCAGGGCACCGTCTTGAGGGCGCCCGTCTCCATCACGCCGACCTCCACTTTCTCCTCCGTGACAGAAGTATGGAGGATGACCACTTCGGAGCCCAACATTGCGAGGCCCCCGTCGAAGATAACGTTGTAGTCGACGCCCAAGAGGTTGGCAACCTCCTCGACTTCCAAGCGCCTGCTTCGCCGGCGAGCTGCGTACTCCACCGTAAACTCTGTCAGGTTGTACACGGGCACATCCGATGACCTATCCACGTACGAATGTGCCCCCCGACGGACGTTCGGCCCCAGCTTTACGGCGTTCGACGGAATCGTCGGCCAGGAACAGCTAGGGTAGGCTTCCCCAAAGTGGAAAACCCCACGCCGGAACATTAATACCTCATATGCCTGCCCTACAAAAAGGGACTCCCTTGCACCACACCGCATATGAGAACCCGGAAATATCCCCACAGGGTACCCTGGAGTGAAGCAAAAAATAAGGGATAGTTCTGTGCCGTCTAAATGCGGGCTCTGCAGATCAGCCCCGGGCAGCGTCAGCAACGCAGACATCACACCTTTCCCCTTGCGAAGTACGTCCGGTCGCACGGTCGTGCGCTTCCACCCTGGGTTTGCAATGACCTGCCTCCCTACCTCCGCAATCATCCTCCCCAGAAAACACCTCCGATCCACGTCTCCTATCCACCTACTACTGTCGTAGCGTGCATCCCGGTCCTCTGAATTCAGGTCGGCGAAGTTATTCAACCACTCCCCGGTCACGCATCCATCGTGCTCCTGAGGGGAAACTTCGACGCCCTCAACCCGTGCCACGCAAAACCCTTCCGTTTCCATGTCCCTCTCCCATCCTTCAGGCATTAACACACGGATATTGGACAGGTCGTCCTCACCTGGCGACGGCGTTTCCTTCTCATCCACCGCCTTTCCTCCCAGCAAGTTCTGGCTGACGGTCTCGCTGTCAGACTCCTCTGTGTGTGCTGCTGCTGCTGCTGCTGCTGCGATCAATCCTGCTGTTGCTTGGGCTAGTGCTGCTTCTCCTGCTGCTTCTGCTGCTGGGGCTGCTGGGGCTGCTGCTGCTGCTTCTGGTTTTGCTTCATGCCCGTGTCCATAAGCTACTGCTGCTTCTGCTTTTGCTTCCCGCTGCTGGGCTGCTGCTCTGCTGCTTCTGCTTTTGCTTCAGCCGCTGCTGCTGGGCTGCTGCTTCTGCTTGCTTCGCTGCTCCTGCTTCTGCTTCTGGGGCTGCTGCTGCTTCTGGTTTTGCTTCTGCTGCTGGGGCTGCTCCTGCTTCTGCATTTGCTTCTGCTGCTGGGGCTGCTCCTGCTTCTGCATTTGCTTCTGCTTCTTCTGCTGCTGGCTCTGGCAGGGCTGCTGCTGGCGCCAACGCCGTCAGGATGCGGTAGTTTTCGTCATCAAAGTCGACGGTCTCTTCCGCCGGTTGCTTGGGGACTTGGAACTTTTTAATGACGTGCACCAGATGCTTTTGAGAATGCGGCAAATACTGATCCACTCGCACCAATGTGAGCACCGCCTTCATCAGCAAGTTCTCTGAGTAGTTCCAGAGAACCAACCGGTCGTTGTCCTCGTCCGAATTCTCGAGTCCAGCGGGCTGCTGGACCCCGTCCTCGTCCAGCTTGTACATCACCTCAAAACCGTTCTTAGTTGCGAAGGTCGTGTACTTCTTCTCTGGGTCCTCTGCGGGAAGCTGTGCGCAGGGGATCTCAATTTCGTCCTCTTGGTCGTCCTCCACCTCGTCCTCATCCTCGTCCTCATCCTCCCCTTCGCCCTCCTTCTTCGCCTCCTCCTTCTTCTCCGCCGCGCCCCCCTTGTTGAAAATATCAAACAATCCTGGTTTTGTGCCTCGTTTCTCCGCCTCCTCCAGCTTATCCACGAACTGGGTTTGCGTCACCGATTTCAAAAATTGCCACGACGCCAGGTTGCGGTAAGACGCCGCGTCGTCCGGCGTGTACGATACCTGGGACAGCGGGAGATGTGGGTCTACCTGGCGCCTGGTGCAGTCTGCACGCAGTACACCAGTACAAGATGAGGAAGCTGGGTCCCAGCCCCTTGGGAGCATCCCCTCCATCATCCTCGCTGGCCGAGCCCACAACAGAGACTACATCTTCGCACCATGATAACGCGCCGGCCACTCCGGGAGGAAACCCCGAAGGTTCATCCTACTGCTCAGAGGTAGAGGAGACCTCCACACCCAGCTCGCTTTGCTTCACCCAGCAGATGACCACCGTCAGAACGCATGAAGCAGATGAAGCGCCGCCCTGTCTCGACAGCCACCCCATCGCTGAAGACCCTGAGGTGATGGAAGAGGAGTCCTCAGTCAATTCGCTCTGCTTCACCCAGCAGATGGCAGCAGCTGGGACCCCTGAGGCGAGAACTGATCATCAGAGCCCCCACCAACTCGCCCACAACTCCCCCACTAGCAGCCCTCAGCATGACGAGGACCCCCTTACCCATGGCAGTCTCACCAACAGTGTCGCTACCCATGCGAGCCCCACAACAAGCGGCACAACCCACGTGAGCCCCACAGTAAGCGGCGCTACCCATGTAAGCCCTACCACCAGCGGCACTACCCATGTGAGCCCTACTACCAGTAACATCACCCATGTGAGCCCTACCACCAGCGACACCACTCATGTCAGCCCCACCTCGAGCGAATGCACCTCAGCGGGCACCCTGCTGACGGCGAGTGTAGACAACCTCGTCAGTCACCCAACTGAAGATGTTGATTTGCTGGATGAGGAGTTCTACGCCGCGTGTAGGCAGACATTGGAAGAATGCCGCGAGGCCTCGGACAACCTCCTCCCCAACCTCAAGTGCAAAAGCATACGCACAGATGGGGGAGTTCAGTGGAAGACCGACATTGAGGGCACCCTCGCAGCGGCACATGACGAAGAAGGACCGCTGCTGCTGGTGTTCTATGCGACCCTCAGAGGGCACACGGTCAAGGTGCTGATCGATTCAGGGGCCTCTGACAACTTCATCTCGGAGCAGAGCGCCAAGCGATGTGGCCTCACGACACGAGCCGGCTCCGAGATGCGAGTCACCTTGGCGGATGGATCTGTGAAGATCACTGGCGCCACCGCGTACGCCAAGTTTAACACGCACACCACCACGGGCACCTATACGGAGAACGCCCTTGCCCTCCGGATCCTACCACTGGGCATACAGGTGGACGTTATCCTTGGCGGAAGGTGGTTGCGCAGTCACTCTCCTGTCACTCTGGGCTATGAAGGGAATGGTTCCGTCTCCTTTCTCAGGAAGTCCCTCGGTGGTAAGATTGGAGATCGCGTCACCATCGCAGGCTGTTCTCCTGGGAAAGCATCTGGAGACAGGTCTCCGAAGGGCACGGCCTGTGCGGGATTGGTGGACGAGGTGTTCCTGACCCCTGCCCAGCTGAAGAAGTACCTGGTGTACGCAGAGACGCAGAAGCTACGCGGCAATGACGACCCGGAGGTCCAACCCGCCTGGCTCATGATGGCTGAGAAGTCCCCCGATGATACTGCTTCTGCCTTTGCGGCCACGGCTATCGACTCTGAGAACGCCGAACCCGCTGCGGATACTGAGGACGCAGAAGTGAGCCCTGAGTGGACCCTCAAGTTTCAGGACTTCTGGGGTGAGGAGTACAAGAAGGAGATGACGACTGCCCTGCCGAACATTGATGGACTCAGACATGACCCCCAAGACGAAGCCAACATTAACCTGGACCCTGAGCTGAGCAAGAAGGGGCCGCCCTGCCAGCGCATCTACAAGAAGTCTGCAGAGGAACTCCGCCAACTTCGAGAACGCGTGGAGACCCTGATGTCCAAGGGCTACATCCGACCCTCTTCCAGTCCTTATGCAGCTCCCTGTCTGATGGTCCCCAAGCCGGGGAACCCCAAGGAGCTGCGACTGGTGATCGACTACCGGCTCCTCAACCGCCAGACAGTTAAGGACAAGTATCCCTCTCCCAGACATCCAGATGATGTTCGACGAGATGCAGGGTGCGAAGTTCTTCTCTTCGTTCGACGCGGTGGATGGCTTCTGGCAGGTACCAATGGCACCAGGGGATGTCGAGAAGACCGCCTTCACCACCCAGATGGGGTCATATGAGTGGTTGGTCATGCCGCAGGGGCTGCAGAATTCCCCATCTCAGTACCAGCGACGGATGCAGCGGGCCTTGGGTCATCTCCCATTTGTCCGGATCTTCATCGATGACGTGGTCGTCTTCAGCAACACCGCTGCAGAGCACTACGAGCACGTCAAGCAACTACTCCTGACGTGCAGGGAGAAGGGCGTCTTCCTCAAGAGATCCAAGTGCCAACTGTTGAAGAAGTCCTTGCGGTTCCTTGGTCACTGTATCTCCGCGGATGGCTGCAGGCCCCAACACGACAAGGTGGCTACGGTGAGGGACTGGCCCGAACTGGAAACGGTTACCCACGTCAGGCAGTTCTTGGGCCTGGCGGGGATATTACCGCAGATTCATTCGCTGCTTCTCCGAGATCGCTCAGCCCCTCACCCGGTTGACCAAGTCGGACGTACCCTGGGAGTGGGGTCCCATGCAGCAGTGGGCCTTCGAGGAGTTGAAGAAGGCCCTCACCTCAGCGCCAGTGCTCGCCTTGCCCAACATTAAGGGTGCCGCAGACGGCACAGCACCTTTCGTGGTACAGACAGATGCCAGCGGCATCGCTCTTGGGGGAGTACTGATGCAAGACAATGGAGATGGTCTTGGGCTGCGCGTGATAGCATACGAAAGCCGCCAGTTCTCAGCCGCCGAGCAGACTTACCACACTGGCGAGCGTGAGCTAGGTGCTCTACACCATTGTACCACCGTCACCTGGCGGCATTACCTCATCTTCACCAACTTCCGCATTCAGGGTGATCACCGCCCCCTTGAATGGCTGATGGAACCTGGCAGAGAGCTCAGCCGCAGACAGGCACGCTGGTACATGGACCTGGTGGAGGTGGGAGTCCCAAGAATGGAGTACATCAAGGGGGCGTTACTGCTGGTACCAGACGCCCTGTCCAGAAGACCTGACTTCAAAGACAAGGACGTTCGCGAGGGGTTGAAGGAGGCAGGAGTGATCGACCCCACCTCAGACCTGCCGAAAGACCCTCTGGCAACGCTGGAGTCTGAATGCTTCTCCAGCTCACCACCCGCAGCTCACCCTCACTGGGCCCAGACGGTTGACTGTTGGCTCTCAGCAGTGGAAACCCTTTCCGTGGCAGAACAGGCCATGGACATGGGGGAGACCATCGCTCTCGTTAATCCGAAGCTCTACAAGGGAATGAAGGAGGACCACCTCGACTTCGACATGCCTGACTGGCCTGATGATGCTGATAGCGCGAAGCCGACAGAGGCTCCACACGAACCCCCTGACCGAGCTCCACCTCAGATAAGGATAACGAAGAGCATGTCACGCGCTGGGAAAGCCTCTGCGACCCCAGCGCCTCCACAGTTGGCGTCACCGAAGACGCGAACGCCTGCTTCACGAGCTGACGCATCGGAGGCGCCCACTGAGAAGGCGCCAGCGAGCTCACCACCCCCACAGCAGGCACCTCAGCAGCCAGCTCCATCCCCGGTCCTTCGCCCACAGAAGCGACAGACCCCACCAGAGGACTCGCAGAATTGGCGTGTCCGAGCAGAGTACTCCTCAAAGTACGCCGAGAAGTTTGGACCCTTCGATGTGGACGCCTGTTGTGACCTGGGTGGCCGCAACAGACAGGCAGGTAGATTCTGGACAGACTGCCTTTCAGAGAAATGGAGGGGCCTCCGGATTTGGTGTAACCCTCCATATAACTCCAAGCACATCACTGTGGAGGCGATTCTGAACAAGTATATCGCTGAATGGAAGGCGGACCCAGAAAACACCTCAGCAGTCTTCGTCCTGCCGGATCATCAGTCCAAGCTCCCCGCGTGGCGCAAACTTTTCAGGAAGGCCAATATGCAGATCGTGGAAGTTGTTCCTACCCACGATGATAAGGGCGAGCCCAACCAGTTCTTTGAGAACCCAGATGGGAAGGCCTTCGACCTTCGTTGGCCTGTTCTGATAGTACACGCCCCTCCCGCCAAACCACAGCCAGCACGCGTGAGGCATCCGCGGACAGCCCCCGCTGTGATAAGGACAGGTGAGGCAGCAGCCTTCAGAGACACTACCTCCCAGCAGTCGGACTCAAAGTTCCTGCGTGCGCTGAGAGCGGAGTACACCCGAGAGGGAACACTTCGTTCGCTGCGGGAGAAAGTGAAGGCGGCACCGCACCAATGCCTACAGGACTTATTCAGGCTGGTGGGTGAAGTGGTTTGGAGGACCGCAGCAGGGAGATACCAGCTCGTGCTGGGGGAGGACTCTCCACTTCGAGAAGTAGTGATTCGTCATGCTCACGAGTCATTGTCCTCGGGTCACACTGGGCGAGACAAAACTCTGGAGAGGGTGCTACGTCGCTTCTATTGGCGTGGTGCCGCAGAGGATGTGGGCACCTGGGTTGCATCCTGCGCGGTGTGCCAATCAGTGAGGCCGCGGGGAACTTACCCGGATGGGTTGCTTAACCCTCACAGCATCCCGAACAGGCCATGGCAGGATGTCGCGGTGGACTTCGTTACCGGCCTGCCAGTATCAGAGAGAGGTAATGACGCTTTCGTAGCCTTCACCTGCAAGCTGACGAAGATGGTCCACGTTGTGCCGATGAACTTCGGCGACAGCTCCGCAGCTGTGGTGGCCAGGATCTACTTCGACTCAGTGTGGCGCTTACATGGCGCGCCTATGAAGATTGTCTCTGATCGTGACCCGCGGTTTCAAGATGCCTTCTGGCAGGAGCTCATGAGACTGATGGGTGTAAAGGTGGCTCGTACCACGCCATACAACCCTCGATCTGACGGCCAGGCGGAACACAGCAACAGAGTTATTGAGGACATGCTCAGGTCCTTTGTGGACGCCAATGTGGAGGACTGGGACCTGTTCACCACTAACGTGGAGTTCGCGATCAATGACTCCAGATGTGAGTCTACTGGCTTCACGCCGTTTGAGCTGGTGTTCGGGTTCTCGCCGCTGTCGCAGTTGGACCTTTTCCTGGAGGCAGCGCAATCCACCGCTGGGCGACGGACAGGGGGAGTAGGCACCGCACACGAAGTGGCCGTGAAATTTTCGTCGCAACTGCGGGACGCTAGACAGCGGTTGGAGCTGGCTCAACAGCGACAACGCGAGCAGTTTGATCGTAGGCACGGACAGCGGGAGTATGCTGTTGGAGATCTGGTCTGGATAGAGGCGAAACACCTCACGGAGAAGGTGATGGATCGCTCCATCTGCAGGAAATTGACCAAGCGCTGGCATGGACCAGTCCCCGTGACCGAGCGCTTCTTCAGTGATGTACAGATGACCCTGCCAGAGGCTGACAGGGGAGCTCCAGTAGCCTACCGCCTGCGCCTCCCTCCTCACTGGCGAATACACGACGTGTTTGCTCAACATCGCCTCAAACCGTACACCAGCGGTCAAGATGCTTTCGCCGCACGCGACCACCTAGCAGTACCTGAAGAGGTGGTAGTGGACGGTCAGAAGGAAGCACACGTTGAGCGTATTCTTGCACGTCGGGTGCGGTCTGTTCGAGGAAAGGAGGTGGAAGAGTGGAAGGTTCGCTGGACTGGCTACTCCAAAGCTCACGACCAATGGAGGACACGTGACAAACTTGAACGCGGAGGTCCACTTCAGCAACTTCGTGAGTTCGAGCAAGCGAGACTGCACATGGAAGCACAAGTTCGCGACGAAGCCATTCGGCGACGCGAGCAACGTGGCCGCCACTCCGCTCAAGCTGGAATGACACTGGCCCACCTCATCACCAATCCCTGCGATGAGCTGGACCAGCTCGAACAGATGGAATATGATACCCCTCTGCCGTGGGAACGTCAAGAGCGCGTGGAAGATGGGTCGTTGGCGCTGGTGACAGAGCTGCTGGTGATACAGACGAAAGCAGCCCGCACGCCCAGGATTCTCGTGCTTTTCAGCGGTACTGGCTCAGTAGAGAGGGAATTCCTAAATTGCTTTCCCTCCGCTTCAGTGGTGACCCTCGACTCTGGACATATCTGGCAACCCACTCATGTGTGTGACATCCTACAATGGGACTACAAACAATACCCGCCTGGATTCTTCGATGTCGTGTGGGCAAGTCCCCCCTGTAGGCAGTACAGTCAGGCGCGCACCACTGGTGGACCTCCTGACCTTCCCCAGGCTGACAAAATCGTACGACGAGCATTGCAGATCATTGACTACTTGGAGCCGAAACATTGGTTCATGGAGAACCCCAGAGGTCGCTTCCCTAACGCACTACGGCTTCGCCCTGTGATGCGCCAGCTTCCCCCTCCGCTGGTGTGTACCTACTGCATGTATGGTACGCAGTACATGAAGCCCACTTGCATATGGACGAACTCAGCGCCACCCACGCCCCTGCTACGCTGTACTGCTTCGACACCGTGTGCGTGCAGATGGGCGACCGGTGCTCATCCAGAAACCGCTCAGCTTGGACCCCACCCGCAGCAGACAGGAGCGGGCCGATCCGCGAGCGTATATCCCGTACCAGCACTTCTGCTGCGACAACTCTTCCGACATTTACGCCTCCGCAAGACTGAAGACCCGCCGCTTTAGATTCCAAGTGGCACCCTTCTCCGCGAAAGTGGTGCCCTGGTAGCGGCAGGCAAGCTGTGCTCGAAGAGGGACCAGAGAACCTAAGAACTGGAAACAGAAAGGAACCAGAGAACCTAAGAACTGGAACTTAGATAGGTACCTTAGCGGAGTGATCCCAGGAGGTAGACCACTCCTAAGGGGGGGAGAGTTGTGCCCGGAGGCACAGCGTGAGCCGATATGCCTATGCGTCCGTATATGTGTCATCGGGAGTAATCTGGGATTGGCACGATGACAGTGAAATTGGGCTTGAAATCACGATGAGAATGAATACCAGATGTCCGGGGTATGACAGTATGACACTATGACACTATGACACTATGACAGTATGACACTATAGTAGTATGACAGTACTGTGGGGGGTGTCATCGTGGTACTCGGTCAGACCCTCGAAGAATGGTCGGATTCGCATCGGGGTTGAAAAGACAATGAAATCGAGTATCAGATATCAAGGTTATGACAGTATGACAGTATGACGCTATGACAGTATGACAGTATGACAGTACAGCAGTATGACAGTACTGTGGGACAGTCATCGTGCCAGTCTGTCAGCATAACATCTGAATCAAGAATGACGAATCGGAATTAGAAATGAGATCGGATCGGGAATTGAACGTTGAGCCGAAGTGTGACATCGGCCGTCAAGAGGTTGACCTTGCAACCTGAGTGACGAGTGAATAAGTGGAGCACTTGAGAAGTGTTTAGCCTTCAGAACTCGGAACCGAATTATCGTTTGTACCTCAACCTGGCCCTGATCCAGTATATTATAAAAATCCGAATTGTGTACCTTTGCACGTTCACTCAAAAACATATCTCCGAGAATCTGTCGTAGTGCCCACGGGCACATGAGGGGGTGAAGGAGGATCCACTCCCCCTTTGGGGGTAAAGTCGGTCCGCCCATGACACCACCTCATCCCGAAGGTATGGGGTGCCACCACTAATTCAA
This sequence comes from Cymbomonas tetramitiformis, assembly GCA_001247695.2. NCBI lineage: Eukaryota > Viridiplantae > Chlorophyta > Pyramimonadophyceae > Pyramimonadales > Pyramimonadaceae > Cymbomonas > Cymbomonas tetramitiformis. The sequence continues at coordinate 58,882 of LGRX02001885.1, read as the reverse complement.
TGTGCTACGAACCCAAAACCTACATACACCTAACACTCGACCCCTAGGAAATCTTTTTCAAAACGACTAGTACTGTAGGGCATCCGCCGGCGTCGGGTCTAATGATGTGCTCTGCGTGTGCTCTAGGGGCTACCGCCCATGCATGTGCCGCGGGGATTGTCTACTCCCGCGGGCTAGCGAAGAACAACGTCATCCGATGCCCGCGCGAGGCTGTGTCCTCGAAAAACATGCTTCAAGACTTGATCGGGCAGTTGACGGTCATAACGAGAGAGCTCACTTCGGAGCTTGTAGACTGTAAGGTACGGAAGACGCCTGGAAGACACCCCGAGTATGTTCCGAGTATATTCCACACGTCTTCCTACTTACCTTTTATTTGGAGATTTGCAGGATGTTCCTAAGCTTCAAAATCTGGTGAATGAGTTCTTCAAGTCACTCGAGCGAGATGACTCACCTGACTGGCTGGTCATCAACACGCATTTACTTTCCCACTTCCCCGACCAATAACTCCTCATGTATGGTCCAATACGGGGGACATGGGTGTACGTGTTTGAATCATTCAACAGGAAGTTTCGAAGGATGGTGGGTGAAGAACAATGCAGATCTGGTTCAGAGTATTGTGCAAGGCTTCGGACGGTACCGGATGGTACATGTGGTGCGACGGGGTTAATCTTGGTACTTCGTCGCCGGCGGGAGGCAACCACAAATCGCACCCGTCCACCCGTGCTCCCGTTCTTAGCCACCGCACCGTTGAGGTCGCCGAACATTGTGGGTTTGGGGACACAAGGCAAACGCCATGTACTCTCCCGCGATGAAATGAAAGCGCTGGAGCTGTGTATGCATGGCAACGTGCCCCAATACCGCAAGTTGAAGGCAAAGTTCGACGACTACGTCACCTACTGCAAGCGAGATCGAGGTAAGTAAGGACTGACATCCATAAGTTGCCCGGAAGACGTGTGGAATACCTTCTTAATGTCTTCCGCAGGATCCGCACATCTTCGGTAAATGCATGTCCGTGACATTGTGCACATTTACATTCGCAGGGGAAATCATATGGTTCGGAGACGTATTGGCGCACGAGTCGGAACGTCTCACCAGCTGTATGTGCCGCGGCATATGCACGGTAGCGACCCCAACGTTTGGCTGGGGAGACCATTCACGGAGAATGAAGCGGCACTCGTCGAAGGGCCGCCACGAGTGTGTCAATACGTCGGCTCGGTCGTGGTTCGAGGAGTATGCTATCGCACCGCAGCTCTGTCAGGACAAGACGAAGAAAACTTGTCAATGTTACTTCCGAACCTTTTTCGCTGGAGAAAACATCAAAGGCGAGGAAATCGCGAAACTGACCGGTGCGTCTGTGCATTACGTTTTGGTGAATGTGCGCAGAATATGCACCGAATGTCGTCTGTGTGTCTTCTCCACATCTTCGGGGATTCGGACTATAAAGTATCGTGACTCCAACCCGCAGGTAAGCCATGGTAGATGTCATCTACAAGGTCGACTTGGCCGCGAAAGAGTACATTATTGTGAAGGGAAAGTGAATTCGACAAAGCGACGACAAAAAAGTTTGCCAAGCTGAATTCGATGTACGGACCGGACAATACCGCAAAGCTGGTGTACACATACGACCCGGATGATCCCGAGACACCTTGGGACACTACTGATCCATTCATCCTGGCGGCTCAAATTGAGCACCAAGTTGTCACCACGAAACATTATGTGATGAAGACGGCGGTGGTATTTGATTTAAAGGCTGCCTTTTTCGAGTGCATCGACGATGGTGGTTCACGGCCGAAAGGTGCAAGGCGCAAGAGGCGATCATGATGATACGCCGGGCATCGTACTGAGTGGTTTGTATGTTGAATAGATGCAATCGCACATGCATGTCGGTAGATAGACCTATCAATGAACTTAGCCGTATATTATATATCATAGCAACAGAGCATGATGCTACTAACCCTGAATATGTTAGGAAGATATCTGGATCGAATGTCTTCCGTGCGTCTTCAGTGTGCCTTCATCTGCATGTCTTCTTGTGACGTCGCGCGATGAGTGTACGGTCGCGGTGGTATCAAGTAATAATGATTGTGGCCAAATTGCCTAATCATCACATACGAAGTATGTGTCGATAAGACATGCCATAATGTATTCTGGGCAAGAAGACATTCAAAACATCTTCCGTGTGTGTATCTTCCGGGAAGACTGCCTTTTGTATGTCTTCCGGGAAGATGTCTTCCGGGACCCAGATAGAAGGCATCCGGAACATCTTCGGCACGTCTTCCCCGAAGAGTGTCTTCTGGTTTTGATGAAAGAGGTGATCAATGCATATATATATATATATATATATTGTATACTTCCTATCGTACCACATTCAGAAAGTGTATATATATATATATACAGTCAGACGGCACGGTGTGGTGCTCTAGACGGTGACATAAACTGAATAGAAAGGCTTGCGGGAAAGACTATCTAGAAAGGGAGCTAGGTCACTGTCACGGATGCCATTGTCACGGATGACGCACACAGCGAGGGGCGTGAAGCTAGGAGAAGGCAGGCCCCCTTACAATGGGGGGGTCGTCTTCCCGTGAGGTTTCCACAAAACGTTTCTACTAAGAAGATGTCTTCTGTAAACCAGAAGACATCATGTCTACGAAGACGTCTAAAAGACATCCAGAAGGCATCTTCCAGACTTGATTTTCCAAGAATGCAGGGCCACCAGAGCGAGTGCGGCAATCGGCGAGGGGCTCGAAGGCAACGGAATGAGCTGTTGCAGAGGACTTGATGTTGAAGACGTCGTGGATGGAGATTGATGGAGAGTGTGATATATGCATTATATATATATATATATATATATAATGCATATTATATATCACACAGACCGAAGGAAAACGAAGCGTCCGGAGGCAGTCGAAAGGCGGGTGCAAACTCTAAGATGAGATAATAAAATACTTAGGCGGTTTTATTATCGGAGAGCGAACGATGCAAGGATGACGTGGCACCTCAGGTCGAGGGGTGAATAGAGACGGTACCGCTGCCCCCCTTATAGGGGGCAAAAGTCGGTGCCTCCATGACACCACCTCACCATGAAGAGGTGAGGTGCCACAAGAATGCTTGATGCATGAACACAAACCCAAAACCCTAGCTAATTGGGGCGACCGGGGTCCGGGGATCCCGGCGAACAGCCGGTGATGACGACCTCTTCCCTGTCCTTGATGAACCGAACCGAACCCCAATTCTTATAATCCAGTGTAACTGGGGAAAGGTTTGCCAGCCAAGGACCTCCCAAGATGACATCCACCTTGAGGTCAAGGGGCATCACCCGAAGCTCAACCTGCTGGCCGTACGCTCCTTTTGACGTCTCAGCAAAGAGCTTGGGCCTGATGCAGGAATTAGCATCATACGTGGTGCCGTCAGCCACTCGAACTCGCATGGCTTGCTCGTGGCGCACCGGCTTGACGCCGGTGAGCTTCTTGTCTATTGGGCTCAAGATGAAGTAACCCACCGCGTAAGAACGCCTTACGGTGGGTTAACCATAGCGTAGTTTGTTAACACCACAATGCACATCGAATGGTCTCAAATATGGTCGATCATATGTGATTTCACAACTAGACATTCATGTTTAGCTGGACAAAGCCGAATGGCATGTACTTGTGATCGGATATATCCGCGGTATCCATCCCAATATACCTCCGATGGCACGTTCGGTGCCGTGATCCCAAATGCACACAAACGTGACCCGATTTCTACGTTTCATCCACGATGCCAATGTGCGCATGGGTGTATTTCGTGAAGTTTGATATATTTTTACCACCTTGAGTCGATACTTCGCGAGAAACATGCATATATATCCCCGTATAGACAAAATATCGTCATTTTTGCCCTTAAGTATGGGAAAACATTGAAATTGCAAATGTCTTGTTTTTGTTTTTTTTTCTTCTTAAGTTACTTGTGTAGAGTGATATATTCGATATATCGAATAGTGCCAAGTATAAGAAACATTTGTTATGGGCCATAGTTCATGAAAATATTGTGATAGGTACATTCCGAATGTGATGGGCATGTTTAAAATCTACCCAAAGATGCAATAATTGGGTAACCCACCGTAAGGATTTGAGGTGTTTTTTCGCTTGACCCCTTGGTATTAGCACGCATATTAGACGCATCTATACAGTATGTAAAGTACTTTTTTCAAGTCCACGCACTAATACAACCCCCAAGGTGTGTCGAAAAGCATGGGTTTGCCCAAGTTGGCACAATATGCTAGCTCTAAGATGCGGTTTTCGAATGTCTCTTACGGTGGGTAAACCCACCGTAAGGTGCGCCCAATAGACATTCTGCAATGTACCCTTCACAATAATGTTGGTGGACGCTCCTGAATCCACCAACACTTTGACTCTGACGCCCGCGATCCAGGCCCAAAACAACAGTGACGTCGGTGTGCGACTGTGCCTGTCAAAACTCCTCGGGCGCGCTCCCATCGAGGACACCGCTGCCAGGGACTCACACCAGCTCGGACTGATATCGCCGTCCTGCATTATGCAGTCCAGGCGGGTGACTGACGTTCCTCCTTCTGCGTCGGAGTCAGAGTCCGGGAGGAAGTAAGTGCACGCGTCAGCTAGCAGGCCGATGGCGACTGCCTTCTGAACTGCACTTCGCTCCGGAAAGTCTGGGGGGGAAACCGCGACCTGAACTGACGCTGCAGCCAGTTTAGCCGCTATGTGCTTTCTGACCTGCTCGTCTCGGTGCATCAGCTCATTGTCCTGCTGAAGTTCCCGATTTTCCCTATCCAACTCCTCCTGCACGAAGGCGTGGAAGTCCGCATGGCGCTCTGTTGTGGTAGAAGCCAGTTCCCTATCCTCCAACTCGTATCTGCGTTGCAATCGAGAGGCTCGAAGCGCCTTGTCTTCAGGAGTCAGCCATGGTCTACGTTTCGGACCCAAGGCCTGGCGAGCCCTGCTTCTGGTCAGCCACGGCCGACTGGGCCTCGAAGTTCTCTCTGGTGGTGAGAGTTCTTCTCCCTCGACGGGCTTGGGCTTGGCTACGCGAACGAACCGTCCAAACTCCTGATCCAAAATGGCTCGGCGTCGGCGGTTGAATTCACGTACCCTGACGAGGCGCTTCAGGCGCTTCTCTAACTCTTCTCGATTCAACTGGGGCTTACTAGTTGTAGGACCAAGCGGGTTCTTCCTCACTCGCCTTTGCCCTGCTCTCCAAAGTGCAAGGGACTTGACCGGTCGGATCTCTGACTCTTCCAGCTCCAGATACCTTTCTAGTGCCCTAATGGCGGGGCGCAGGCGAGCACCTGGGCAAGTAGGGTAGTGACCTCACCAATTACACGAGCGAACTCCTCGAGGAAGTCTGAAACGTCACTCTGCTCGTTACCTGTGTAGGCTAATCCGAGAGGCGTGTGTGCCGGAATAGGTACAGCCTTTGGGCGGTTGGGAGGGCCATTCGGGTTCGCACACCACCACACCTCCAGAACGTGGGTGTAAATCTCTTCGATGCCCACTTTCGCCAGTTCAGTGTCCAGGCGAAGTGGGGTAATTACCTCTTTGTAGAACTCGGCGTCCAGTGCCGCCAGTAGTTGCCTCTTGGCGGCTTCGTCGTCCAGGGGACCGGCTCCGCTAGCCGCGATAGCCTTCAGACATTCGTCAAATTGTGCGACTAAGGGTTCAGGATCATCAGACGATCCGAAAGAAATGCTTAAGAGCTCTTCGTGGTGGCGGAGCGGCCGATGTCCAGGCGGCAGGAGCCGCTTGGTGATCTCCAGGAGAGCTCGCTTACCGTCACGCGGAGAAATCCGGGCCGAAGCGTCAACACACCTTCGAGCTGGAGAGAGGGGAGTCGTCAAAGACACCAAAGCACGAAGCAAAATGTCGTTGTAAATGGGGTGAACTTCTTTGGTGACGTCCACGAGGTCAAAGATATCCTCGCTGGCGGTGTCCTTGTTGACGAAAGAGGCCTCCAAGGCAGTCACCAAGGAGTCCCAAAGCAGTTGACGATGCGGCTCACTCCCTGAAAACGAAGATGCTTTCGTGCCCAAGGTGTCCTTCGCAACACGCTTCACAACGTCAGTGTCCCAGGACGATTGCAACACGGCATTGCCGCGTGTCCTGTCAGCAGCAGCGAGTGCGACTTTCGCTGACTGCGGGGTGCTCTTATAGCGAGCACCCACGTTCCTAGCAAAAATAGAATCTAGGCGCATTCTAGCGCCCACGGCCGGTGTACCAACTGAGGATGAAGTCATCAGAATAAATTCCTATAGGAGGGGGGTTGGGGAAAAGGCGAGGCGCAAATCGTAAGGTGGCGGACGACGGTAATGCAGTTGCGGAGTAAGGACAAGATGGGGTCGAACGAAATCAACGAAGTCGAATACGCGACGGCCAAGGAGATGTCGACAGGGGTGATCAAGCCAAGTCTAAAACAAAATCCAACGCGGACACTCGAAGAAGTTGCCGAAAGTCCCAATCCGAAATCTCACCGCAACTTAGCGCAAACCGCACGCTCTAAAGTGGCCAATTCAACACCTCGCGAGGCCCCAACGCCCCGCCAAGCGGAAAAGCTTAGCCAATCATGGCAAAGTCAGCAGTGATAAAAGCGGGGTAATACCCCATAACCTGTGAGATATATTATACTGTAATATATCGGGGTGATCACTGAATAGTTCTCATACAAGTGTAAACTGATTATAAGGAATAACGAATATAAAGAGTATCTGTGACCTAGGTTTCTGCCACCAAGTACTGTACGAGTACTGGTACAGCTAAACGGAGTCATGCACATAATGACCTACGGTGCACTGAATCCAGCAAAATGTTCGTCAGAGCGCGCGTACCGGACCGAAAAAAGGAGTTTGGCAGATCGGGTGAGGATTTATTAAAGTGGACTCATAGAGACCCTCCGATATCTCGTAAGCAGGGCCTTCTCCGCCTGCATTAAAACAAACCTTGGAAAAGAAGGTTCTCCATTCGGCCTATGAACCTCCATAGCAGCTTCAGGAGGGGAGGAAGGGGTGGATGCACTATATAAGGCCGTAGAAACAAGTACCCAATGGGTCGAATCGTCGATCGGCAAGCGCAATATCTCTCCGTAACGCAAACCTCGGAAGATACCCTGAGCGTCACTCTGAAATACGAAACGCCAAGCAATCAGGGGGGCTACATCCTAAGAACTGTAGGGCTATATGCCTAAGGTGAGGGTTTAAAGTGGACTCAGTCCCCCCCCCGATATCCTAAAACACCTTGAGGGACGCCTCATCGGTGTAAGAAGACTGACCAGTTCAACAACAAAGACATCAAAGACATATACAAAGGTATGCACCCTATATTGTGAGGTCACAACACTTCTAAGAGGGGAGATCTGTCAGGGATATGACCGATGGCATATGTGTCATACCTGTCATACCTGTCATACCATGTCATGTCATATGTCATAATGACATACAGTCGTCGAGTATTGTCAGTACGGTCGACTATGACATGTACAGTCATAATGTCTGTCATCCACCTAAGGTGAGTGACATCTGTCATCGAGAGGCCAAGTTGTATATGGCATCGAGATGACGAAGCAAGACAAGTTCTTGAAGAACCGAAGGGTCCTGATAAGACGCGTCTTCGCTTCTAGCATGCACTGAACAACATGCGAGCATCAATGGCTATATCGACTAGCCGATGCGGGAAGTTCACCCAGTGCTCTCGGGTTCACAACCCGATGGTGGTAACGCATGAGATGCGTGAGAGCACTGGAGTATATGAGGAGCAGTGGGCTCAAGCAAGCACTTCTGGTCAACAGATTGCTGCACTCATAACCCACCAGAATATTGCGTTTTGCTGTTACCGTTCAATAACAGCAGCGTCACACATATTGTTCGCATAGCGAACCGTGACAGCGCGAGCACAATCACCAACCACATAACAGCGGTGATAGCCCATAACCTGATGGAGAGAGTGATATATGCATTATATATATAATGCATATTATATATCACACCGACCGAAGGAAAACGAAGCGTCCGGAGGCAGTCGAAAGGCGGGTGCAAACTCTAAGAAGAGATAATAAAATACTTAGGCGGTTTTATTATCGGAGAGCGAACGATGCAAGGATGACGTGGCACCTCAGGTCGAGGGGTGACTAGAGACGGTACCGCTGCCCCCCTTATAGGGGGCAAAAGTCGGTGCCTCCATGAGAGATGCGCGCCAAAGACGAGCGCCGGTGTGCGTTCGGGGAGGGCGCCACCACCACCGTTCACCACCAGATGAGAGCTGCCACTGGTGGAATCGGCGGTGTGAGACAGTACTAGAGCGAACGAACCCAGGGTTTCGCTCGTGTCTGGCGGCGGCGGTGCAAATACGTTTTGGGACAAACGTCGTTGCGGAAAGCGCAAGCAATGCCGCGTGGCGACGGACTGCGCGTAGCGCCGCAGCGCGAATAGCTTGCATGCGGAGGGCGGCTAGAGTTGGCATAGCCACAAAGTTGCGAACTGCAGAGTGTAGATTCCTGCAAGTCCAAAGGTCGGCAGGGTTCCAAGGTGAAAACGAAACTTTTCGTAAAATTGACAATTTCAAGTGACGGAGAAGTCAAATTGGTGTAGATTTTGATGAGGAGAACGGTGGTGGCGTCAAAAACGTCGTGCGATAAGCCGTTTTCGACAGAAGGGGTGCTGCTGTCTATGTCGCGATTATGAACAAGGGGCGGCAATGTAGGGGCTGGCGGGGCGAGGGGGTATTGCTGGGTGCTGAAATGGCGGTGTATCTCTGCTGTGGTTGAGTGTGGGGTGTTGTGAGGGATTTTGGGTTTGAGATGTGGGTGTGGCATTGGAGGGCAAGTTTTTTTTTAAATATATTCCCTGTATTTCCAGGGGAACGAAGAGGTTCGGCACCCTGTTAGGTGATACCGTTCCAGCAGAACAAAACAACACTTTGCAATTGGGCATTCACTGCGGCTCGCGTGTCGTGCGCCCAGGTCGCAGCACGAGCGGCTCCTGCGGTGAATGCCCCCAACCTGCCACAAGGCCTAGTTGGTGCCCTTCGAGCAGCCAAGCACGAGTTCACGTCGAAAATTATGAAAGAAACTGCGGGCAAAGGCGTGCTTCGAGCACACGCATGGCAAAAAGGCATGGGTCAGGTGTCCAGACCCGAGCCGTGGCGCGTCGCCAACCATGAATTCCCACAACCTGCCATACAGGCCCGTCGGGGAATTCACCGCTGCCAACGCCCACAAGGGTCGAATTCACAAATACAAACACAATGAAAACTGAAGAAAAAAACATTCGACTGCAATGCTGTCAAAAGGTTGCAGTCAGGTGTTTGGACTCGAGCTGGCGCGCCGTAAGCCGTGAATTCCCACAACCTGTCACCCAGGTCCGTTCGGGGAATTCAACGTTGCCACAGCCTGCGCAGGTCGAATTCACAAAGGTAAACATCATACAAACTGCGGGGAAAACATGGGTTCGGCTACAACCTCGTCAAACGGCAAAAGTCATGTTGGATATACCCCTAGGACTCGGGATATATTCACTCAGTGATAAGTTTTCTCAGAATGTAATAAAGTTGATAAGTTAACCCGATATAACGGGCATAAACAGTTAGGGTTCGGGTTCGGGTGACAGTCATACACACTACTATAGGAAGAGTCATAAAGCAAGCGATGTGACTGTTCCAGCACACCACCTAGTGTGGTGACTGACTAGCCGAAGGTGAAACCTGTGAACAAACACCATCTAGAGCGGTGGAAATTGAGCTCTAAGGGAAGGCCTGTCCTTTCTGGCAGGGCGGTTCCCAGTCAAGAGTTGCAAATCTGAAACCGGTCCGTGATCGGACCCCTCTGCACATACAGCTACGGTCAATCTCACTGTGCAGGAGCGGCATGATTAACTCCCTAGCCACTAGTTGGCGGTGTCACTGCTGCGCCGGCCCGCAGCACAGTCATGGTTCCGTGAATTGAAGATGTCGATGCCGTGAGTGAATCATTCGTAGAGCTCCAGAAGAAATCCGAAAGGCCTCGATCGTCGTGCGAGGGATCTCCCCCGTCCTCTTCGTCAGTAGTCGGGCCCGGTGAGTAGTCCGGTGACGGTGGTGCATCCCAATACAGCGGTGGAGGGGGCGGGTGTACCGGGATATAAAGCCCGATCGGTGCATTGTGAAGGCCCTGCCGAGCACGGTGCCGGCCGTGCCGGCGCGGTGGAATAGCAGCCGGTGCCGCAGAGGTGAATGCAGGCTCGCCGGTGGTCGCCTCGGCAGCACCACCGACCTCCAGGCCGGTGTGGTCCGGTGCACATGCCTCGCCAAGAGTGGCAGCCGAGATTGGCGCCGCGGTGGCGCAAACACAGAAGAACGCACACACCATCACCGCAATTGCCGAAGAGCGGCCAAACCCCCAAGGCGGTGCACCGCATCCCGGACGAGATGCGGCAGGGCGCGGGACCGCATCCTCACCGTCAATAGAGTCACACCCAGGTGCAGAGCCGTCCACGTCGCCGTCGCAAGAGTCGGTCACCGACTCGGCGTGCATGTACCGCATCGCGAAGTTCTTGCCCTCAGCCGTGATCGAGAGTCCCCCCATCCGCGCGATCTTGTCCGCAAAGCAGAGGTCGGGCTCGTGCGCGTGCATGGGGTCCACCGGCATCATGTCACCGGTGTCGGACGCTTCCGACTCGTCCGGGTAAACATGCTCGATTGCCGCCGGCGGTGGAACCGGCGGTGGTTCCTCCCGGACATGCGTGCAAGCGGCTGCCGAGACCCCGCTCTCGACACCACCGACCGTGAAGCCGCCCATGTGGGTGGCAGGCTGGCAATAGGGCAGGAATTCCTGCAACGCACCGTCTTCCCGCTCCGGCTCGATCCCGAAGGAACACGCCGAAACGCCGTCGAGCATCTCCGGCTTGCCCCCCGCCAGAAGGCAGAGCGCATCAACCCGCTCGCCGTCGTGCTCGTCCATGGCCGTCTGAAACTGCTCCGCCAGCAAGTCGTTCTCGATGTCACCGAGGGAGAAGCTGTGGAAGCTTCCCCCAGCGCCGTGCTTGCCGCCGTTCGGGCAGTCGCGATGCCAGTGGCGGGCCTCGTCCTTCTTGCACGTTGAATTCTGGCAGAATGGAATGAAGTCGCCGCTGCCTTTGTGGAAAGCAACGCGCTTCCTCACCTGCGACTGCGGCCAGTTTCCCCCCGTCGGGATGCACACTTCGCATGCCAGGTGCTTGCTGGGAACCGCTGCACTGCAATCATACTGGTCCTTCACCTGTAGGTGACATAGCGCGATGCTCTGCACAGTGCTTTTCTCTCTTAACTTGGTGGCGTCCTCAAGCACCACCACACCATCCCGCTGTATTTTGACCAACTTCAGAATGGCGGACTTGGTCGCGACTTCCATGCCGCTGCGAGGCTTCTGTCTAATGTAGACAAAGTCACCCACCTTGAACTGGTGTGGTTTGGGCTCAATCCCACCACCCCTTCTTCCTTCGTAATGTAAAGTGTCACGATGTTGTGCCACCTCCAGACTGCAACCAGCGTGCACCATCAGTCTCTTCACCACCTCTGCCCTTAGCAGTAGCTCCTTGACCCGTGCGTCCTTGTCATCTTCGATCTCGGGACTGAAATCTATGCTGGGCGCTCGCTTCAAGTCCGGTGGCACCACTGCCTCTTGGGCAAATAACAAAGTGAACGGTGCCACTCCTGTGGACTCTTGGCGCGCTGCATTATAGCTGAGCACGAGTGCCCAGAGCTGCTCGTCCCAATCATAGTCGAGGCCCTTCTCCAAGGCGATCTTCTTGAAACAGAACTTCATCGTACGCACCACCCGCTCCGTGAGGCCATTGCCTTCCGGTGAGTCTGGCGACGTGACTCGACGGTCTATCAGGCAGTCTCTGCATAGCTGCTTGAATTCGCCCTCGAACTCCTTGCCTCCATCCACCAGGCACTCTGCTGGCGCCCCGAATACCGCCAGGACATGGCTGCGAAATGCCGCTGCAATGGTCCTTGCCTCCTTGTCGGGAATGGGCACGCAGACTATAAACCTGGTGTAGTGCTCGGTCATGATGAGCACCCTGTTGTTGCCCGCCTTGGTCTCTCTCCTTGAAGGCCACGCTAGGTCCAATGACCACCGGTACATAAATGACACGATCTCAAGGGGCGACAGGCACGCCTCTTCCCTTGCGTAATGAGTCTTCACACGCTGGCAGGTCTCACATTGGGTCACCACGGCCTCAACATCCTTCCTTAGATCGGCCCACCAATGACGCTGCCACAGAAGATGCTGCGTGCGCCTTATACCCCAATGGCCCGTTCTGGAATGATATTCCTTGACCAGCGCAAGACGGTCAGCAGGCTTGGGTATCCTCACTTCCTTGCCTGACAACGTGATCATGTAGATCTCGTCCGTAGCTTCATCCCACCGATGTCGTGCTGCGCGCCTCCTCACGCGACGGATTTCGTCTTCTGGTAACTTCACGCCACCTTTGGACCTCAACCATCTGAGGCACCATGCGTCATCATGAACATCCCGATACTTCTCGCGATCAGCCTGCTGCTCAGCCACGCTGGCCATCAAGTCCGCGAGCCTGGTGGTGCACGCTAATCTGGGCAGTCTCATCTCTGCATCTTTGGCAGGCGGACTCCAAGCAGGCACGTTGACACGCACTGCTGGAGATGCGCCCTCCTTCACGAAGTGGCTCTCGTGCCTCCGGCGATACTGCTCGATGGTGTGGAGCTGCCACTCGTTCTTCTTCTTCTTCTTGATGGTCTCCGCCTTCTGTCGCTGAGTCCCAATTCCTTCTGCACCCTTTTGCCCTTGTGAGCACATTATCTGCAGCCTCTCCTCCCAGTCACGGTGACTCATGGTCTTCGCCACCTGCTGGGTATATGCGTTTGAATTCTCAACCCATTCCGCCAGCAAAGCTTGCCTCTGCTGAGGGTCCGACCTCGCGTGGTCCGCCCAGTTGTTGTCTACAGCTATAGGCTGTCCTGGGGAATTCTCCGCCTCCAAGGACTCCTCGCTGTGAGGAAGCCCCTTCCTGCTTGCTTCTGCGACCGCCATCAACAGTTCCATAGCCCTGCGATCCATGGCCAGGCCCAGAATGCTCGCCAGTTCTGTGTCGTTCAGGCCATCGGCCATGCGTAGTTCGCTTGCGCTGTAGCCCATGGCTAGCGCCTTCTCGTCGAGGTTCACCTCTCTGGACTCCTCCTCGATGTCTTCATCATTCTGGTTGCGCACCACAGTGTCCATCCTTGCTTTCCTGAATGCTCTTGACCCTTGCGTCGCCATGATGGTGGGAAGAGCCCTCAATGGTTCTCCCACCACGTTCACCACGTAGTGAGGCGCGCGGTCTGTTCTTATCACTGACCTGGGCTGCCAGCCCTTGGACAGGATCGACGACACAACTCGTCCTTCTGGTCTCGCCACCTTGCTCATAACGGAGCGGAACTGGTGGCCCTGGAACAGGTTGCTCCAATACGCTCGCAGTCGATGTGCGTAAGCGCCTGCTTGTGCTGCATCAAAGGACACTGGTCGGCCAATGACGCTGGCAATGTACGGGAACACCTCGTCCCTGATCTTGGTCCCGGGCCTGTGCGACAACGGGGACACGTTCTCCAGGATATATCCTGGGAGCTTCTGCTGCTGTAGCTGCTGCAGCGTGGATAGAAGCCGAACCACTTCGTAAAATAACTTGCTATGCCTGCCGTCCAGGCCTGTAAGCGTCCCGGCAGGGGAAAGGTCCTGGCATGGAAACCCACACACCATGACCCACTGACGTCCTCGAAGAGCTCCTGCCCGTATGAAGTCAGCGCTCGTCGTGTCGCGCAGATCTTGGGGTAGCGCCCCAAATTCTACCGCGCTGGGCGAGATGAGATCAGGGTATCGTCGTAGCAGCGCCGTGCATCTGACTCTGGCCACTGCCTGGCTGCTTGGTGATATGTCTTGATATAGGTATTGATCCACCTTCATGCCACTGCGAAGCAGCATCTCCAGACCAGCACAAAGACCTCCACATGGCTCGTAGCATACTACACCCTCCTCCCGAGCTCGCGAGAAGAACTGCTTGCTCAACACCCTGGTGTCCACCTTCTCGGGCTTCAGGATACGCTCGCCTTCGAAGTACTCGTTGCTGTACACCGCGGGACTCCCTTCACCATGCGTGCCTCGCGTAGGTCGTGTTAGGCTCAGCGCTTTCCACGCTGCCCTCGCCAACCTTCCAGAGTCGATCACCAATTCGGGAAGATCAGTGTCGAACATCGCCACCTGGTTGCACTCCAACTCTTCCTGGTGGTGCAAATCGAACAAGCGATGCACTGGCCCTGTGCCCAACTGCTCCACAGCAGCCTTCTTGCAATAGTTGGCAACTTGGACCTCTGGAGTGACCTCGTCCCCTGGGGAAACCTCCCCAGCCAACATGAAGCACAGGTGATCACGGAGATCCTTATCGTGCACTTCCCCCACGCCTGCGTGAAGCGCAGTCACCTTTTCTCTCTCGTGCCTTGCCCCAGTCTCGTCTGTCGTGGTTGGCAACGGGTAGCGAGAGGGCACGTCAGCGTTGCTGTTCTTGGCTCCTGGGCGGTACTGCACCGTGAAGTCGAACTCCTGCAAGCTGATTGCCCAACGTAAGTGCTGACCTTGAAGATCAGCCTTCTCCATCAAAGTGGTGAGCGGTGAGTGGTCAGTCACCAGCGTGAAGTGTACTCCATGCAGGTGCTGCCTCAATGTGCGCACTGCCCACACCACTGCAAGCATCTCCCCCTTGAAGCTGGCGTACTGCCTCTCTGTCTTACTCAGAGATCGACTGATCGCCATGCAGATGTACTCCTTGCCATCGTCATCCTTCTGGCCCAGCACTGCGCCGATGCCGTAGGTGCTCCAATCAGTATACAATATGAGTGGTCTATTGTAGTCGATGGGCCTCAGACATCTCCCAGAGCAGAGCGCGTCCTTCAGCTCCTGGAGTGCTCGGTCTTGATCCTTCCCCCAAGCTCCCTTGATGTCAGTGATCTCTTTCTTGAGCAAGTCGTTGAGAGGGCGGGCCATCTCTGAGTAGTTCGGCCCTCCTGGCTCACCCACTAAGCCCTTGTAATAGTTCATCATGCCCAGGATGGAGCGAAGCCCCGTCTTGTCTTGCGGCCTCGGAAGCTCCTGGATAGCCTTGCACTTTGCCTCCTGCGCGCCAATGGAATTGTGCCCAATGCGGTAACCCAGAAAGTCCACCGTGGCTGCACCGAAAGTGCTCTTGCCTGCGTGCAATCTTATGCCTGCGTCCCCCAAGGTACGAAACACGTCCTCAACGTCCTTCAGATGCTGCTCGGGCGTGGAGTCCGTGTAGACCACCACGTCATCTACGTACGCCACAGTACAGTGCTGCAAATGGCGCAACTCATAATCCATGATCCTCACGAACGCAGATGTTGCCCCAGCTGCCCCAAACGGCATCGAGGTGTACTGGTAGAGCTGATTCTTCCACCAGAAGGCCACGGTCTTGCTTCTGTCCTCTTCCGTGGCCATGGGAATCTGGTGGAAGGCTTTGGTGGCGTCCAGAGTAGTCTTGAACTTGGCCTTCGCGACCTTCTGGTAGAGCTCTTCTGGTCGGTGTGGGAGCGTGTTGTCCCTCAGGGAATGTCGATTGACAGACCTGAGGTCCACGCAGAACCTCGGCTGGGTCCAAAGGCCGGTCTCATGATCCTTCTTGCCAGCCACGACGACGTTGCTCGCATGCCTGCAGTGCTTGGCTGCTGGCTCTATGAAGCCATACTCCAGGAGTTCCTTGCAGTGGATATCGATGATTTCCTGTTCGCCCGGGCTGTACTTCCTGGGCCTCTGGTAGGCGGCCTTGGATTCGTCTATAAAAGGAATAGAGAACGTGTTGTGCTCCGCCTTGCCCTTGTAGCCTGTAAGATCATGAGGACTGTTGGCAAACGTGGCCTTGCACCTGCGAAGAACATTTCGCATCTCCTCCCAGTGCTCCTCCTTGAAGTGAGGATGTCCTCCAAACGTGGCATTGAGCTCAGTGTCGAGCCACGCTGCCTCGTCCTTGGTCACTGTCGTGTCACCTAGGGGTTGGAGCTCGTCCAGCACGGTGTACGGCAAGACCTCATCCTGCTCCGCGATGTTGGCTTCCCAGCCCGGCTCCCATTGCCTCGAGGACTGCTGGGCCTCCCATGAAGTGCAGGGGGATGCACCCCAAGCACTGCGCGCGGGCGACATGACATTGTGCATGGGCACGCTCTCAGCCAGCTTGCCAGCGACCCACAAAACCCCGCACAAAAGCAGAAAAAATCGCAAAATTCTGTTGAAGCGCACTGCGGCTGCTGGCGAGTTCGAAGCGAAGAAGCACGCCCATACTCTCCACCCCCCGTGCGCCAAGCGAGTACTCCCACCAGCGGCGGTGAAGACCACGATCGCAAGGACCAGCGCGACATAAGCGGTCTGCGCGATGCAACGAAGCCGAAGGTTGCGCCGAAGCTGCGCCCAGCGCGCTGCAAAGCGAGGTTTGTCCAACCTGGCCGGCAAAGCGGGCAGGCGCACGCGGCCCAATAGGAAAACTTGAGACCAACGTAAAGGCGGAACGCCCCATCCACGGCCACGTCGAACGTGATGTGCGTCCAAGGGGTCGTCCGGGACATGAAGGGCGTGGCACGCCACATCCCCCGCGAAGACGCCGGCACAGACCCACAGCCAAGCAAGGACTGCGATCAGGAGGGCGGCCGCACACCGTGACCAGCACGTCAAGAAAATGACCACAGCGCGTAGGGGCACGACCGTCCAACCGTCGGCATGAACGAGGTGCACGCCAGCATAGATGCCTGTGGTGCGCAGGACAAGCAACCCAACGTACCAAACGCAGGCGAGGGCCCATAAGACCCAAACGTCATAGTATGCACGACGAGGATAACGTCGAGCAGTCGACCACCACACCGGCAGCCAGTTCAAAAACGAGGCCACAAAGTGCCCCCACCAAATGCGAGGAGGGCACCACGTCAAGTGCCACGATATCGCTTCCCACACCGCCCAGACGGCGACCATGGGCACGATACCTCGCACCAACCACCACCAAATCACTGCACTGCCTGCAAGCGAAAAACACGCCCGCAGGACTCCTGGCCGTAAGTGGACCGCCCGTGCAGGCAGCCCACGGCCACAGCGTCGGTTGTGCATCAGGGCTGCCCGCCCGCTGTGCCCGGGGAGCCCTCTTGAAAATGCGCCTGCTCACGCTGCGCCTCACGCCTTTCGTCCGTATAATGCTGGAACGCTTCCGTAGCCTCACTCCAGTTTGAGAGTGCTGGAGAAGGAGGACGGCGTGAGCCGTGGCCGGCTGGGATCCTGGACGTCCGCGGCGCGTGGACGACATGGGTAGCAGCCCCATGACGGTCAACGGAAGGGGCAGGCGCATGTGCAGCACCACCTGCGGTCGGCTGATGCGCGAACGCCATGAGAGGAGGCGGCCACTGATGACGCGCAGGGGGGTCGCGAACCTCGTCCACATTCCTCGACCAGCGCGTATCCACGTGCTCTGACCTCACGGCCAGACGAGCCTCACGGGCGGGTGGCTGCGGCGAGAGAAGGCGCGCCTCCAAGTGGCTCAGGGCCGTCTGCAACCAGGGCACGGCTGTTTCCGAGTAACCCCACTGTAGGTGAGTGAACTTCCGGTCATCCCGCCCAAGATACTCGTTTGTGAACTCCGTCCGCCAAGGCAGACACCGTTGAGCATCCATGAAAATATAATGCACGGGAATGGCGTTCGGGTGCGCCTTGCAGCGCAGCACGTGCGCCGACTCAAGCTCTACGTACTTGCACAGCAAGGACTCAATGTTCCTTGCATAACCCCCGTCGAGCCTGTGTCCTGAGGCACGATGCGACAGATCAGCATAAGCGGACATGATAGCCCCCAACAGGTTGGCAGACACCGGCTGTCCCCCAAGGGGGAGGCGCCAGCCCATCTGCCCGCAAGAGATCGTCTTGTCGTGCTTCTTGGCGACTGCGCTGGTGATGCCCGGATGTTTCCGCATATTAAGACCCCGCTCCTGGTTGCACACGCCCAGCTCATACACAATCCGCTGGTCCTGGCAGCGGTTCGTGTGTGCCACGGCAAACTTCACCATGAAGACGGTGAGGTTGCGGTGTTCCCTCAAGCTGCGCACCTCTGCCACGGTCAGAACCCTGCCTACTGCACTGACGGATGAGGTGGCCATCCGCACGGTGTCCCAATCAGATCCCGCCGGAGATGAAGGCCTCGTAGGAGACCGAGACAGGTTACGTGCCCGCGGCGAACTCGGAGGTGAAGAAGGTGCGCCTCCCGAGGAGCGTGGCCGGGCATCACGTGGATCCGCCCACGTGCCAGCGTCGCTCGCAGCAGGTGATGCAGGGCGCAATTCCCGTTGAGAAGGACGAGCGGCAGCGGCGCCAACGATCTGAGATGATGGCGCATGAGAATCCTCCACGGGCCCACCGTCGCTGGATGCCGGCGATGGAGTAGGCCCATGCATGAGGGCGAGGAAGGCGCTGGTGCGTGGCGAGCCCGGTGGCGAGCCACTGGCGGACCTGGCACGAGAAGGGCCAGCGGCAGCCTGAGGTGGCACAGCGGCAGCTCGAGATGGGCCTGCCATGGCCTGGGATGGCACTTCCACAGCCCGAGACGGTCCTGCCCCAGCGGCGGGGACAGGTGGCTGCGCAGGGGTGCGCTTGGTGAGCCGTAAACGAGCCATGTCATCGGGCGGTGGTGGCCTACGCTTCGCGTCCGCATCGAGCGCCTCATGGCCCTGCCGCCTGGTGTTGACTGACTTGAGCATCTTCCGCATCTCCCCCAGGCGCACGTACTCCTGGGCGGCAGCATTCTCGGAGAACACCCTGCCAGGTCCCCCAAGACCATCCCCCACTGGGTAGTACTTGGTGCTGGAATCCGAGAAGACGAGCTCCAGAGGAGGTGTCTCGCCACCATGTCGAGTATACTGGCGGAGTATGCCGTCAGAGAGAGCCTCAATATCCACTGGGCAGAGGTACCGGAGCAGCTGGTACGTCCAGACGCCCGTGCTCTCGTACCAGTGAGGGAGCTGGAGCTCACCCAGGACCTCCTCGCTATTGGACACGCGCACGTGGGACAGCGTGCAGTGCAGCAGGTCAAGCTGCTGCGTGGCTGCGCTCGGTTGAACACAGAAGACGCGCTTCCTCAGATCCCACATAAGGGTACCAGTGACTTCACCACTGGGGTACTTGAGCAGTGACTGGAGCGTGTTCTGCAGCTTCTGGATTGGGTTGTAATCGCACTGCACCCTGCTCTCCCGGGGCCTGATGACGTCCTGCTTGCTGGCCGAGGACGGCACCTGCGTCATGTAGTCGCCATCGAGCACCCAGCAGTCCTTCTGATCGTCGTGCGTCAGCTTTTGGTCCACGTATAGCCAGTTCGGGGCCATCAGCTGGTGCATGCTCACCCACTTCTGTTCGAGGCAGCGGGCGAACTCCACGCAGACATGCTCACAAGAGGGTCTGTCCGGCATGTCCTGGGCGGGGTTCTGGAGGATGCGGCAGAGGCGCGCGATGTGATGCCGGTCCAGATACAACCTCTGGTCCGACCAGTGATAATCGAGAGGGGTGTCCAGCGACGGATGGTCCCCAGCATTTACCCGTGAAGGACTCCGTGTCCAGTCGGCGACCCACTTCGCGTGCCCACCCTTCCAGGGATCCGGCTCCTTGTAGAACTGCTCGAGCAGGTGCTCCGACTCTTCCTGCACGGCGGGCGTCAACAACGGCAGGCTACTACGTCGGCCGCCCTCAAGAGAGCACTCCTGACTGCGACGTTGCGCCTCAATCTCTGCTCGCGTGGGAATTCGATGTCGTGGGAGATCAGCAGGTGGTCTCGGCGAAGGAGGTTGTGACCTCACTGGTGACTCGTCATTGTCGTAGATGTGCTCATGCCGAATCCCAGAAGCCGCGAATCTCTCTTCGCTCGTGCTCAGAGGCGTGTGTCTCAGCCAATCACACTCCAGTCCCGGTCCGAAAATCTCTGACTGCAGGCACACCACTGGGTCCACACGCCTGGGAAGGTCAGGACGCTTGGGTGGCGTCATGTCCACCAGCGGAAGCACCACCTGAGCGTTCATGCCCAGGATCGTTGGCGCATGCGATACGGCCACTCCACTCCCAAGCTTGATATCAATCATCAGGGAGTTCTTCAATGGCCCAGTACCTATCAGCAGGTCCCACGAGTTTTCTGGCTCGAAGGTCACGAAGGCGTACAGTCGGTGCAGCGTCATGTGCGGCGTGCCCGCAGCGAGGATGACGTCCACATAGCAGTAATGCGTGAACTTCGTTGGGCTGTTGTCACACCTGGTGACCTTTGCACCAGTGCGGGCCTCGTACACCGTGAGGCCCAGTCGCCTCACAACCGCAATAGAGATGATGTTGCAGTTTGCGCCGGTGTCCATGAGGATCGCCCGATACAACATGAGCTCTCCACCCGACGACACCAACGCCAGACCCTCGTATAACGTGGCGTTCTGCAGTTTGCAGATGGGCTGGACCTGAGCCATGAGCAACACCTGTTCGTCGGTCAAATGCTGCTTCATCTTTGCCCTCAGCGTGTCGTAGGCACGGGTCTTGATGGTGCCAGCCCGCACATGTCCATGGTCACTGAAGTCTACCACCCCCAGGTCGTCCACGCAAGCAGCGGCTGCACACCGGGCGGCGGCGCTGTCGACCACGCCGTTAGGCATCTCGTCCAACGGCACCTCCTCGACTGCACAGTGTTCTGCACCATCTGCCTGGCCTCTCACCTGTTGCACCATCGTGTCGAGTGAATGCTCCAGTTCGTGCTCGTTGACCTCAGTGGGCTGCTCTGGCTCCTGCTCGTTGGCCTCGATGGGCTGCTCTGTGGCATCGCGTGGCTCGTTGCCCATGAGCTCCTCCAACGCCAGGAGGTTCTCGAAGTCCTTAGGCAGATCGATGGCGTGCTGAGATATCAGGATGGCCGCGATTTGTGAGCAAGAGCGCACGGCACTACGCAAGTTGGACGCCAGCAGATGGAATTTTCTGCTGAGGACGTTGGGAGGAACGGCCCTGGGTACCTGAGCAGCCTTGTCAAACTCTTCCGGCGTCTTGGCCTGGAAGCTCTGCATCCTCTGAGTGCTGCCCAGGGCGACTGCTGCCCTGGCCTGGAGATCTGGTACGGGAATGATGCCTGCATCATGGCTACCTCCAAGCCTATCACCAGTGAGGCGGTCCTCCTCATTCTCCTCGTGCTCGGCCTGCTGGTTGAAGTTGGAGTTGTACTCAGACTCGGCATCGCTGTCTTCAGACTGGGCCTGTGCCTCAACGCCCTTGCCACCATTGGCCGGCGCTCCTGGCTGCAGACCTGCCAATTCCGCGGCGAGCTTCTCCTTCATCTCAGCGCTGGCTGCCACCTGCTGCGGCTGCTGCGGCTTCTGCTTGGCCTCCGGCAGCTTGAGCCACTCCTTCGTGGTGATCCCCATCTTGTGGTCGTTGAAGCGGTGCGCGATGTTGTAGGCGCGCATCTGTGCGTTCTTGACCTCATCCGGCCACTTGGAGTTCTGCCTGTCCTTGAAAAAGTTCGGCGGCACTCGGGCCTCGCGACACCCCGTGTAGCAGCGCTCTGGAGAGTGGGGCAGCTTCGTGAAGCAATACTCGCACTGGAACTTCTTCGCAGCATCAGGTGGTGGCACCCTGCTGTAGGTGGACTTCTGACGCTCGGCGTTGTTCACCTCCCTCGAAGGCTTCTTGGAGTCGCTGCCAGCATGCTGCGCTTGCTCTCGTTTCTTGGGGTCTCTGCGCCTGTCCCCAGTCTTGGCGGCAAAACTCGAGCGCCTCATGCTTGAGACCAGTGCGGCCAGGTCAAGCCCCAACTGTCTGGCCTCATAACAGGAGTATACGCAATTGAGTCTGCGAGTCAGCTCCTGCTGCAGTGTGAGGGCCCAAGCCTCCGCATCGTTTTTCAGCTTGTCCTGCACCTCAACGATGATCTCCAAGTCCTCCCACGTGACCTTGTTGGGGGCGGGATGGCTGACCCGCAGCTGTTCGGATACGCGATCCCGGTATTCTCTGATGCGCAAGCCCTTGACGCACTCCTCGATGTCCTGCCTGACGATGGGGTCCTCCACCTTCTTGCCGGTGTTGAGCGCCGCCTCCCTGCGACGACAGCTCTTCACGTAGGCGAGACCGTCCTGCTCGGTGGTCTGCGGCTTGGCCACCAATAGATCCTCCTTCTCCTTGGTGCCCTTCATGAGGAACTTGGCTTCGAGCTCTGCAACGAAAGCCCTCAATGCCCAAAAGTAGTGAGAATCTTCCGTGCCATCTGGCCCCGTGAGACCCTTAGTAGAGGTTCCATCGCCTGCCCACTCGTCAGAATCTTCTCCATCCACATCACCTTCCTCAAACACCTTGCAAACTGCCCAGGTTGACCCTGGCGCCAACTCATGGAAAGGAGGCTGCGCGCAACGCACTGATCCTTCATATGCGTCTCTCAAGGTGAGATCCTTCAGGACATGGCAAGCGTGTGAGGCCATGACGCCATTCTTCAGGTACGCAGCACACCACCAGTCATATGCGACTGAGGTCGAATGATCGTCTCCTGCTAGAAACGAGGGCAGGCTGTCCCACAGCGATCTGAAATCTGGCCTGGAGTCAGCGAAAGCCTTCTTCTGCTGCTGACTGAGCGCCCAGAAAGATGCTGACTTCATGTGCCTACGCTTCTTAGCCTCGAAAGCGCGCTGTACTTTTGCTACCATGTCAACAAAGCGCCTGATGAAGAGCGCTCTGTCCTCATTCTTGCCACCGGTGTACTGAAGTTTGACCTCTTCCTTGTCAAGCGCATGACTATCTCTGTCATAATAATCCATCTCGTCTACGTCGTCTAACGCAAAGAGAAACTGATTTGTAGGCGCTGAGGCTGCTACTGCTGCTGCAAGTGCTGAAGCTGCGAACGCTGTTGCTGCTGGTGATGCTGGTGCGGAAGGAGTGAATTCTGGACCCGACCCCTCTGCGCTCATATACCCCGTGTCAAGGTCCTGACTGACTCGCTGTCGTGCCAGTCGCCGTGCCTCACGTTCTCTGGCCCGGACAGAGGCAGCGCTTGGCTCTGTCTCGCCCTCCGTGGTAACGTACTGCGTTAATGCTCAGCTAATGGGCCCAAAGAAGAGTCCCCGCTCCCAGCGCAAAGCTCGTCCACCAGCAGGCTGGAGGTTTGACTCAAACGAGCTTAGGCCAGTGCACTGAGTGCCCCTGGATTCACCTCGCTGAACAAACGGAAGAACAAAACGCGTGTGGCCAGCGAACGCCTAGAGGTCCAACACTGTGCTTCAGCGCTCTGAATGCGCGGCAGATGCAGAGTGTCCGCGCAAGGAGGACTCAAAGCTGGGCCAGAGTGCTGAGCACTTCTGGATGAGCTGGGTCAGAGTCCATCAGGAGCAAAGTGAACACGAGGGCAACTCCACAACACCAAGAATAGCACTGGTACGCAGGGGTGTAAGCTAGGCCAGTGTGCTGAGCACCCCTGGATTCGCGACACCACTGTTAACTAAGGACGCCGTAGGTGGGATGGAAGTTCAACCCCAGTCTAATGAGCAAGAACAAGGTCGCTGTGCAGAGTTGGAAGCTAAGCCAGTGTGCTGAGCACCCCTGGATTCGCAACACTACTGCTGATTCAGAAGGTGACCGGTGACATAAGGGTCTCACCAGCTAACCAGTAACGTAGAAAAGACAGCAGAATTCTCCCACACATTATGATAAAATACTAGGAAGTCACTCCAGTGGTAAGCAGCACTCCAAGCTGGCCAGGTAATTAACTCTGAATCCACCAGGTAACCGTATCACACCAGTGAATATGGCTTAAAAAGAGCACTTGCTGTTGCCTTCAGGGTTGATGTTGCTGCCAGTCCTCTAGCAAGCTCTTTCCCACTTCAGGCTTAGGCCAGTACACCAAGGGTGTCCCTGGATTAACCGTCAGACAGGGTGGAGCTGCCCAAGAAACCGTAAGTTGCAGTTCCAGACATAGAGCAGAGACTCACTTCTTTGCTGGCAAGTTCAAGCAGATGCCGCTGCCAATTAGCTCCCAGGTCAAGCACACCTGCCTTTCAGTTAGGCCAGTACACCGGGGGTGTCCCTGGATTCACTTCAGACAAGGTGGCCAGTAGAGGGCTCACTGCAGGATAACTCATCAAGGTGCAAATTAGCTGCTGATCCACTTCCCGTTGGTAAGCCCAGGCAGATGCCGCCGCTGATTAGCTCCCAGGTGACACACACTTATTTTTCAGTTAAGCCAGTGCACCGGGGGTGCCCCTGGATTCACTTCAAACAAGGTGGACAACTGAAGGAACCACTGAGAAGTGCTCATCAAGGTCTGCATTTGCTGCTGATTGACTGTGTTGTCGCCGCCGCCCAAGCTCTTGCCGTGCTGATTAGCCCAGAAATAAAGAACACCTGCCAGCAGTTAGGCCAGTGCACCATGGGTGCCCCTGGATTCACTGAAGGACAAGGTGCTGAGCATATCACTGAGTGGAGGAAGGCTGCACATGACTAGTGAATTCAAGGTTGATCCGTTGTCGCCGTCGCTGGTAGCTCTTTCAGTGAAAATACCACCAAGTTCAGGGAAGAAGAAGGGTCCGCCAGTGCACCGTGGGTGCCCCTGGAGTCGCCTGACTTCCGAATCCGCTCTTGTAAACTGCTGTTGACTTCTCGCCAAAGGGCCTCTACTTCTGGATTAGCACTGAAATAAAAAGCCGCTCCGCGCAGGACATTATTGTTTTGAAAAAGTATGAAAACAGCAGTAAAATATATTCATCAAAATGGTACAATAACCACAAAACACGAATTATTGTCTCCAAAAACTGTGAGCAGAACTGTCTTAGCAATCTAGCACTGGCACGCGAACAGCCACCTAGCACTTGCGAAGGCAAAACAATAATGAGTCCACTGATCTGACCTTTGGTCAGAGGTTACTTATCTCTCTATGCTCTGTCACATTTCCCAAAACTGTAACGGGTTCTAGCCCTCAAATCTTCATCTGGCCAATGGAAAGTCATTATGCCATGCCAGCTTTAACACTGTTACCGCTTAACTTATTCTGACTGACACGTCAGTGGCAAAGGAGTCATCGCCGTCGTCACCGTATCATTTCTTGGTAACCTGATACTGCGAATATCTTCCCTAGCAGGTCTGTCTCTCTCAGGAGGTCATCTTGGCGAAGCCTGTCATACTGTCACTCCTGTCACGCGTGTCACCAGCTGGACAAACCCGGCTCGATACCACGAGAAGCCGGCGTTTGTTACATTACACATACAGCAACATCGGGGCGTTCACTGGAGATGCAAACTGTGTGAGAGCTGGAGACGCCGCAATTGCCGGCTGGACCCGCCGGCTGTCGCGCTCTGTAGTGGGGCTTGCTCCTTGAGCGCGCAGGTTCGAGCCATGTCCCAGGTCTCGTCGGGAGGTTGTTGCCCGATATTTGTCCGATCTAATTTTCCGAGCATGGGGTCACTCTCACTGTTTTACCGATTTACCCCTCGCCTGAGTTGCAGGTTTCGGTACAGTATGGGGCAGCAGCAGCACTCCACTCCACTGGCTCTGGCATGCCATGCCATGCCATGCCATTCATTCATTGCCATTCGACTGGCGCTGGCGTGGGTCTGGCTGTCAACAGTTGGTCTTCCAAATTTAAAAGTGCTGGATCAATTGTCAAATGTTTATACATGCCGACCATGCTTACATCCTTCAGTTGTCCGCGTGGTAAAATCAAAGGTATACTACAAGCTGCGCCGATGCTTTCCACGCTGATAGGCCTTCCTCTTGAAGCCAACATCGAAAGACGCATTTCAAGAGGAGTGACAGATCGACTTCCTAACTATTGTTTGCAACCACTCGCACGTTTCTGGAAGCAAGCTTAGAGCGACACAGCATCCCGTATGACATGTAACAAATCAAGCTTTGTGTCCCTGGTTGTTTCAATTAAGCTACCAGCCGAAACGCGCCTACTTCCTTTTGCTGGTTTACCCAACTTTATCCACCTTTCCCAGTGAGGCTCAAAGGGGTTTTTGGCATCTTGTCGAGACTACATAGCGATAATACGCCACTGACTGGTCAACGAGGAAAGTATTCGAGAACGTCTCGACATGGGGGTCAAAGTGCTCTTGTCGCGTCAACGACAGCGTATGCAATCCAGCGCTGGTCGTCTAAACGACTTCGCGAAAAGGATCCAAGATATTCGTTTCTTTCCACCTGCGATGTTTATGCTGCTGCTATGGTCTTGCATCCTCTTTCTCACGTTGCTGACTCACGAATACGGTCAGATCATCCACCCATCAAGACCCCCAAACTCACCTCAAAAGAGCCTGACTGGCCCGTGCGATAAACCCTAGAGCTCTGATGCAGCAGTAAGCTTTTGTGTTTACCCTTGTGAAGTATCTCACCGATTCCTTCACTGCGATACGTGCCACATGTATCCTTTGGTTACTGGTGAACCTGCTTGCAGTCGCACGGCGGCGTCAATTTTATTTGCGTGAGCATACTCCTCGCCTCGAAGTGAGTCTTCTGCTGCGGTGTGGTCAGTGATCCATACGGAGGTCTTCGTAATAGTCAACTACTCCCTCGAGAATTCCACCTCGGAATGGACCATCCTTTGCTTTCGCTCTTTGAGTTGATGGTGCGTGCGACACTTGATGCGCTTCCGTGACGTGGGAGCAGGAAACGGACCGGTGCGCAGCACCTCAGGGGTGGTGAAGATGCTGGCCGGCAGCCATCAAGAAAGCCTTGACGAGGATAGTAAGACGTCATTAGAAGAATTTCAGCAAACCAGATTGAAAGGAGCGCAGGTGAGACGCCTTCCCCCCCGACTCCTGTTCACAGATCGCTCGACCAAGCGGAGCGCAGGCCCCCCCCTCCCCGCTCTCCTTGCTGGCTCGCACGAGAAATTGCGCTGAAGGGCATCTTGGTTCCCCAGGCCTTTCAGAGCTCCCGGGATCGCCCGACCCCCTCTGCGCATCTCTCAGACTTTTGCATTTTCTCATTGCGCTTTCTTGCTCCAGTCGAGGGCGCTGCGCGGCTCGGCAACGCCCTTCCAACGGGTTTTGTTTGAAACCGGATTTCACGCCAGAGTGGACTTTACCAGAAGGCATCCAGGCAATGGTGTTGCCGTCGTTCGCCATCTTGCATCCGTCCACCGTTCCTCATCCACGGTCACCGGAGCTCCAGGTGCGCCCGCCCTCCAAGTCCTGCTTGCGCTGCACGCCTCAGAAGCGCCGCCTCCCATCAAAGCAGTCGCTATCTCCGGCCACCGTGAGTGAGAATTCCAAATCCTCCATGGGGCCACGACCTTCGCTTCCGCCAACGAGCCGTCGATGAAGCGATCCATTCTCAAAGTTCTCACTCTGTCGTTGATCACCGCTCGTGTACTCAGATGCCTCCCTATGTATTACCCACTCGAAATGCCGAGCGGTCACCCTGCCTTCCGGCGTCGTGTGGGGCTGGACCTGTATGCCGCCCGTCGAGCGACTGTCGCCCGGTTGCCCTCAGCCAAGCTCATCAGCAGGGATTGTACGCAGTCAGCACGCGGAGTTCGCGGTGCCGCTCGGCCTGGGCAGTGGGCTGACAGACGACGTGCTCAACGACGGGGAGTGCGCATGCGAGGTCGGCTGGAGCGGGCCGTCCTGCAACATCCCTGTGGTACAGTTCCCCACACACTTAGCCCCTTCGCCCACTGCATGCGAGGTCGGCTGGAGCGGGGCGTCCTGTAACACCCCTGTGGTCCAGTTCCCCACACACTTAGCCCCTTCGCCCACTGCATGCGAGGTCGGCTACAGACCGGGCGTCCTGCCATGGCACCCCCTGTGGTCCCGTTCCCCACACGGCCCGCCCGCCACTCACCATGCGAGGTCAGGCTGATGGGCGTCCTGCTGCCAGCACCACTGCTGGTCCAGTTCCCACACGCCAGCCCACCAAGCCCACTGCCTGAGGTGGGCTGGGCTGGGGGCAGATCCTGCCAACACCCCTGTGGTCCAGTTCCCCACACACTTAGCCTTCGCCCACTGCATGCGAGGTCAGCTGGAGCCGGGCGTCCTGTAACACCCCTGTGGTCCAGTTCCCCACATAGCCCCTTCGCCATCACGAGGGGCTCAGGCTGGAGGCGGGGCGATCCTGCGGCTGCACCTGTGGTCCCGGTTGCCACACTTGGCCCCTTCGTGGTCCACTGCATGCCGAGGTCGGCTGGAGCGGAGCCGTCCTGCAACAACTTGTCCCTGTGGGCACGGTTCCCCACACACTTAGCCCCTTAAGCCCACTGTGTGGGGTCGGCTGGAGCGTCCTGCTTCGCCCACTGCACATGCGGGTCGGCTGGAGAGCCAGGGCGTCCTGTAACACCCTGTGTCAGTTCCCCACACCAGCCGCCGTCACTGTTGCATGCGAGTCGGCTGGAGCGAGACGTCCACCATGCTTATCCCATGGGCAGTTTTCCCCTTAGCCCCTTGCTTCCTGCGAGGTCGGCTGGGAGCGGGAGCGATCCTAAAACACCTGTCAGATCAGTTTACTACACACACTTAGCCCCCTTCGCCCACACTGCATGTAAATTGACTGGAGCGGAGGGATCCCCTGTAACACCCCTGTGATCAGTTCACACATAACCTTAGATCCCCACTGCATGCGGGGTCGGCTGGGCGGGCGTCCTGTGGCACCTGTGGTCCAGTTCTACGCCAAGCCCCTTCGCGCATGCGAGATTGGCTGGAGCGGGGCGTCCTGTAACACCCCTGTGGTCCAGTTCCCCACACACTTAGCCCATTCGTCCACTGCATGCTCATCCCGCCAGAGCCCTTCGAGGCGATGCTCCTGACACTCCGGACGGCACATGCACCGTCTTTCTTTCGTCACTCGTCCTTCGCCGCTGGCTGCAGTCAGACGAAACCTGCGCCCCTTCGAGTCCTGGCCGCACTAAGAGGGCGACCTGGCGCCCCGGAGGAGCTCTCCTCCGCGGGAGCGCGCCTCCAGCCCAGAGCCCGCCTCAAAGGCTGCCTCCCGGACCTAGCGCAGCACGTGGTGCCAAGGGGCCAAGACCCCGATGCCATCCCTGAGGGTACCCTGTGGGGAGGCCGGCAGCGGTACCTCTTTGTTGCAGCCGGCAAGCGTCCTCGCGCCGCCACTATCTGGCGGAGGAGAGGCGGATCCAAGTGGGCGAGGCGGGGGCGCTGACCTGAGTCTGGCCGGGGGCGCCTCCCGCAGTGCACCCCGGACTGCAAGCACGACGGCCGCTGCGTGCGCCCGAACGAGTGCCGGTGCGTGTCACTGCCCATTCCCTGGTCAACGCGTGCTGCTGCGGAGGAAGCGCCTTCGCAGGGCGACCTTGCGCGTTTCCCCTGTGAGCCGGTTCCCCTGAGGGTGGCCCAGACCCCCCCCTTGTCCCCGGTGGGTAGATTAGGGTTTGTGATGGTGCGGCATCTCGGCCTTACCAGGGTTTTGTTGAAGCCCTCGTGAGGTGACGAGCGGAGGGATTTGCATGGCCCACAGGCTGGAGCGCTACTCGGTGAGATCTGGAGTGGGGGGAGATCTAGTCAGCGTGGTTCGAATCGTGCTGAGGGTGCACTGTTGGGTGCTTCTCGGGTGCCGGTGCCCCGCGGGGGTTGGCTGCGAGACTGCGCAGGCCCTGCTGGCGTGGGCCGCCCCAGCTGCAGTCTTTCACAGCTGTTTTCGGCGCTATTCTCGCAGCTGCAGCTGCCAGCGCCGCCTGTGTCGACGCGAGCAGGACGCTGGAGGTGACTTGGAGCTGATGAGGGGGTTTCCATCTGCAGATGCACTTCGGAGTGGACCGGCGCCACGTGTGCAGAGCAGCTGTGTTACCCAAAATGCCAGGTAGGCCTGCCTCCTGCTGCAGCCCACATGGTTGCCGGAGGCGAGCTCGAAGCTCCATTTTGGTCTGCAGCCGTCTGAGTGATCTGCCAGCCACCGGAACGCCGCAGCAGCATGGGCCACGCCGCGCAATGCAAAGGAGTGATGCACTTGCATTTCTCAGAGAATCCTGACCTTCGACTGACGCAGGCTCTCATGTATTAGAGAATTATGACCGTCGATTCATGCATCGGGGAATTACGACCTTCGATCCGTGCATCAGAGAATTGCAATCTTGGAGCTACTCATCAATACCAAGCACTGCTGATGGGATCGTAGTGCTCCAGGGACTTCTGCTGTCTGGAGGTGTCTTTCAGCCGTAGTTGCTGCACCCCATCCCGATCATCGCACAGTCCAATGAGATGATGCAACTTGAGGAGCCAAATGGATTTATGGGGCACCCCCGAGGCGATGTCACAGAGGTGGCACGGATGCCTGCATGTGTCTCCTGCTGGATCGCCCTCCAGCTGGTTTGGCTCAAGGGACGGCGGGGGGGCAAGTCGGTGCTGCAGCACGGCCACTGTGCAGGTCACAACAAGTGCGTCTGCATCGCGGGCTATCAGGCGCGGCCTACTCCCGGCCCCCCTCCCGAGCTCCTGCCCTCATGCGGAAGTGCCTCCCTCTGCGGACCCCCTCCCTATGCGCCGTCTCTCGCCATTCAAACTGGGCGCCCCCGGGGTGGCAGCTCAGTGTATTCACATCACTCAGTTATATCCTTCCGCCACTGTCCCATCACCTCGTAGCCTAATATTCTGGCTGCCCTGCATTTGCTGCCCCCATGCGCCGCGAGCGTACCCTGTTCGCGGGGACTGGCCGCTGGCCGCCTCTCTGTCTGCCTTGTTGCCTCGACCGTGGCCGAAGCCATTCTGCTCCACGTCAGCGTCAGCCAGAGTCCGCCTGACAGATCTCCGGCTCTGCTCCCCACGTCGCTGCGGGAGGCTGTTGGGCGTCGACCTTTGCCTAAGGAGGCTCTTTCGAGTGGGCATGGGGGGATGCTGTGTGGGAATGCAGGGACCCACGTGCAGCATACGGTGCGAGCACGGGCTGTTGCACTTCGCCTCCTGCGAGTGCCTTCCTGGTTGGTGGGGCAAGAGCTGCGATAAGGCGCTGGTAGGCCCGTGAATCTGCGAGTGCTCAGCGCTCGATGCCATGCGCCTCCACGCTCAATGACATGTGCCCTGAGCGGTCGATGACATGCGTATCCGCGCTCAATGGCATGTGCCCTGAGCGGTCGATGACAGGCGCCTCCGCTCAATGACATGTGCCCTGAGCGGTGATGACAGGCGCCTCCACAGCTCAATAATGTGCCCTGAAGAAACGGTCGTGCCATGCCCGCCTCACGCTCAATGTGCCTGAGCGAGTCGATGACAGGCGCCTCCACGCTCAATGCATGCCCTGAGCGGTCGATACCATCGCCTCACGCTCAATGGCATGCCCTAGGCGGTCCGATGACAGAGCGCCTCACGCTCAATGGCATGTGCCCTGGCGGTCGATGCCATGCGCCTCCACGCTCAATGGCATGTGCCCCTGGCGGTCCGATGACAGGCGCCTCCACGCTCAATGGCATGTGCCCTGAGCGGTCCGATGCCATCGCCTCCATGGTTAATGGCTGTGTGCCCTGAAGGTCGATACCATCGCCTCAGTTGTGCTTTGTGTGCCCTATTGATCGATGCCATGCGCCTCATGGTTAATATGTGCCTGAGCGGTCGATGACAGGCGCCTCCACGCTCAATGGCATGTGCCCTGAGCGGTCGATGCCATGCGCCTCCATGGTTAATGGCATGTGCCCTGAGCGGACGATGACAGGCGCCTCCACGCTCAATGGCATGTGCCCTGAGCGGTCGATGACAGGCGCCTCCACGCTCAATGGCATGTGCTGTGAGCGGTCGATGACAGGCGCCTCCACGCTCAATGGCATGTGCCCTGAGCGGTCGATGCCATGCGCCTCCGCGCTCAATGGCATGTGCCCTGAGCGGTCGATGACAGGCGCCTCCACGCTCAATGACATGTGCCCTGAGCAGTCGATGACAGGCGCCTCCACGCTCAATGGCATGTGCCGTGAGCGGTCGATGACAGGCGCCTCCGCGCTCAATGGCATGTGCCCTGAGCGGTCGATGACAGGCGCCTCCACGCTCAATGGCATGTGCCCTGAGCGGTCGATGACACTCTCCCCTGAGCATTCGATTACATGTGCCCTGAGCGGTCGATGACACTCTCCCCTGAGCATTTGATTACAGGTGCCCTGAGTGCTCAACGACAGACCCAGCAGCGTTTGATGACAGGCGCCCCCAGCTTTCGATGGCATACACTCCCATGGCTCGATGGCAGGCAGTGGATACTTATAAGCGGCAGTGTTCGGGTCACGGGCGAATGCAGTGTACGCAGACGTGTGTGCACGGGGTGTGCGCCTCGCCCGGCAAGTGCGCCTGCGAGTCCGGCTGGACGGGGCACAGCTGCATTTCGCTGGTGAGCCCGCAAGGGCGGCAAGGGCACCTGTGGAGCGTTACTGCCGCTGAGAGCACAGCGCTGACTATGCGGTGCTTCTCTCCACTCACTCCGCCTTGCCTCCCTCTGTGTGCCAACA
Source organism: Cymbomonas tetramitiformis (assembly GCA_001247695.2). NCBI lineage: Eukaryota > Viridiplantae > Chlorophyta > Pyramimonadophyceae > Pyramimonadales > Pyramimonadaceae > Cymbomonas > Cymbomonas tetramitiformis. The sequence goes on along the minus strand of LGRX02001885.1, from coordinate 26,457 downwards.
CAGCAAACATACTCCAGCCCCGCAAGCACGTTGGTGATAGCACGGACATGAGATTGGCTGGGACTGGTCCGGGATGGACGGGTTGATGACGGGTCCAGGATGACGGGAGGTGGGGTGGTGGATGAGAGAAATGATGAGAGGTGGGGAGACAGGGAGGAGGCGATAGATGGCGAGGATAGGGGAGAGTCAAGAGGTGAATGGCGGTAAGGGAGGTCGAGTTGGGCAGGGAGTGGGGCAGGTTGAGGTTGGTCAGGTTAGAGATTTGAAAGTCGAGAGGTGGGCGGGGGTAGGGGAGGTCGAGAGGGTGGGCGGGGGTAGGGGAGGTCGAGAGGTGAGTCAGTGCGGCAGGGCAAGCAACGGGTAAGGAGAATGGTGTCCCGGGAGTGCGGATTTGCAGGGAAGGAGGGCGCATATATGAAGACAAAGCAGGAGTTGCTGGATCTGCAGGCATGCTTCCGCCCCCCGAAGGCTCGTAGGGGTCATGGCGTCTACAGTGTGCTGCCCCTCACATCCTGCACTTCCACCGCTTGATTGCCACACACAACAAGCGCCAGCAGGGTCACACGCGGCTTGGCGGTGGCACAGCAAATCCCGACTGCGGCACGTGGCGTTCATGCAGCATCCGCGCAGCGGCAGTCTTCACTCTGTGTTTTCTTCAAAGAAGGCTTCTCGGATGCCCCTCTTATTGGTCTGGACACGCGGAATGCATCCCCTCCTGGAAGGCAGCATCTTGCTCTCTGAAGTGTCGTAGGGGGAGTGCCGACACGGCTCTGGGGGAGAGTGCTGACCACAGTCGGCGGTGCGGAAAATCAAGCAAAAGAGGGCGTTCGAGGAACTCGAAATATTGCAAAAAGAGGTGCGGAGGCCTCGTAGGCCGCTCTGTTCGCACGCGTCCATTTATTAGTAAACTGTTCATCCAACCGCCACCCTGCCAGCTCAAGCCTAGGGGGTCAACCCGACAGCAGGGGCCGCCAGATTCCAGGCACCTTGTCACCTCAGCAGCGGGGTGCTCCCGTCTGCCGGGGCCACTTGGGCTCAGCATAACTTGCTCTCAGCCGGCCAGCTCGGCGCTGCACAGAGAACTTTTGTCCCCGGCGGCAGGTGCTTGGCAGCTTCCATATGGGCCCTCACAGGAGCCCCGTCGCAGCATGCACGCCACCTGGCGGGATCCAGCCGCCCCCGAGGTCCATCGAAGGGCGCTCTGAGGCCCACCGCTGGCGAAATCATAAAACAAGATCACCCGACGCCTCACCCAAGCATGTGAGGAGTTTAAGCCACCCATGGATTTTATTTTATCAACCAATCGGAGACAAGTGCTGTTTCTCAACGGTTTATAGCATGCTTGTGGCAGGTGGCCAGGCTGAACAAGCACCAGGCGCAGCTGGCTGAAAAGGAGGCGAAGGAGCGAGAGCAGCGGGAGAAGGAGAGTAAGGTGACATGTCGATGTGCGATTGAGCCGATGATCAAATTGGAACCTGCCTTTCTGCGCCTCGGCAGGCCCACAAAGAGAGCCCTTCCTTGGACCTTCCTTGGAAGCACGGCGCCACCTGACGATCCTTGTTCCCGATCTGATTTGAGGCGCTGGTTGCCCGGAGCAGGACAAGGAGCACAAGCGCTCCCCGGATGAAGGAAACAGGCGCTTCCCACGCACCTCCCTCCCGCTGCAGCTTGGCCCATGACGCCCGATTGACTGCGCCCATTAGCAAAGCACCCAGCAACAGAGGCAGCAACCACGCACTGCTGCGTCAGGTGGCTTTATGCATGGCCACCTGCGAAGGGCCCGCTCAGATCCAGCAACGAATCCCTCGCAATCATGCGCCAACCTCCGTAGGATCGCTATCTCTGGGCTTCCATGCTGACCTGAAATATGGGCAATGCTGCTTCTTCAGGAGCACATATTTGAACTACCTGTTGCAGCAGCACAGTGTGCTCTGACCTGTGTATGTTGAACCATGCGCAATTCAAATGCTTCAGTGGTGTTTGCGTCGACAGAGAGGACGAGTACAAGGAGATGAAGAATGAGCTGCTGAAAACAGAGGCGGATCTGTCTGCGCTACTGAAGCAGTACAGGTGACTTGCCCCACGTGGGTGGACAGAGGAAGTATGCGGGTGTGTGAACAATGTTCTGTTATGTTCGCTCATGGTCGTGATGGCGATATGTTGTTATGTTCGCTCATGGTCGTGATGGCAGTATGTTGTTATGTTCGCCATGGTCGTGATGGCATGCTGTGATGTTCGTCATGGTCGATGGCAGTATGTTGTTATGTTCGCTCATGGTCGTGACGGCGATATGTTGTTATGTTCGCTCATGGTCTTGACGGCGATATGTTGTTATGTTCGCTCATGCTGTGATGGCAATGTGTTGTTATGTTCGCCATGGTCGTGATGGCGATATATTGTTATGTTTCGCTCATGGTCGTGATGGTAGTATGTTGTTATGTTCGCTCATGGTCGTGATGGCAGAATGTGTTATGTTCGCTCATGGTCGTGATGGCAGGATGTTGTTATTTTCGCTCATGGTCGTGATGGCAGTATGTTGTTATGTTCGCTCAGGGTCGTGATGGCAGGATGTTGTTATTTTCGCTCAGGGTTGCGATGTGAATTGTGGCCTCAGCTGAGCGCATGCCAATCTCTGGAAGGCGCCTTCATGCGCACGTGCTCGCACTTTTTGCGTTTGTTACACCGGGCATCTGTCCACACTAGTTATGGGAGTTATGTTCAACACTGGTGATGGGATTTATGATCCTTTTGCCGAGTTTGCGATTCGGCTAAATGCTCATGTGAAAGGGAGTTAGGGTGAAATGCAAGGATGGATGGTGAAGCATGGCCATTTTAGTGGATTAAGAAATTCATGTCTAAAGACGTTCTGATGAGCGTTTGTGAGTGTGGACAGGAAGAAAGCAACAGAAAAGGCCAGTCCCAGCCAAACATCATTGAAGTAGACTTGTTGCAACTTTGTTGCATTGAGTAGGCGAAATCTTGTGCCTTCCTTTCTTGAGCACGCCCGTTCTTTCAAAGATATTAAAAGCGCGGCCCCTAGTAGCTCATTCTGCTGCAAGTGCGGCAACGAGGGAATGGCCATACCAACACCAAAATGCCGAATTTAGAACAAATACTAGTGTGTGTGACAAAATATGATATTTGAATATGATGAGAACTCTGGTTAGAGTGTCCCCTGATCAAAGTCACGCATGCATTTATGCGGATATATGGCGGTAGGGTAATTATTCGGGAATAGAAAGAAACAAAATGGGAAATATATATGATGTGCTATTTTTCGGGAATAGATTTGATGTCACATGCCATCTATCGTTTGTACTATCACTATGGCACCGCGTACCTCAACCTGTCGGTCGTCACAGTAGTGAGTAGAGTACATCACTCGGTATTCCGTTTCGGATGTCGCTGTCGATTTGGTTTTCAAAGTGGAGTGCCTGACGTGAATCCAAAAGCGACCAAAAACCGATGGATCATCGATCCATCGGGTTTCAGTGCCTTTGGGAAGGTGCCTTCGGTTCAGCGTGTGCAATATTTTGCGTCTGGCACACCCCCTTCTTCTAAACAATTTATTGCATGAAGCATATTTTTTTCCACCATTCGATTCTCAAGCAATTCATTAGGTGAATACCTTTCGTTTGAGCTATCGATTGGCCCCATCCGCGACCGCATCAGCTTAGCATTCAGTCGCGACTGCAAGCTAAGTTGGTGCGGTGTGAAATGGTTTCAACCACTTGCGGCTTTGCATAATATGGGTTTTCGTGAGAATCGTCTCACGAAAGTTGGCAGTGATATTGTTCATAGCAATATCAATGCACCCTCAAGAGCATATGGCAAGCCGTTAAGTATATTAAAGACGGTCGCGTGCTGGCATGATGCCTTTTGGGTTTGGGTTTCAATGTACCCAAACCCAGACATGCAAAACAGCGAAGGGCTTCCCGTGAGTTCCAGCGCACGTAACTTTGCAAAATATGTTGCTAAGATGTATATATTTCATATTTCTGAAGTGCAAGGTTTGCGATAGCTTGTGCGCGAAGTTAACATATTATTTCTTTGACCCAGATTTATGAGTTTGAATATCACGCTCAAATCTGTGTCAAAGAAATAGTTATACCATTTGGTACTATACTACATCATTAATATGCACTCATAATCATGCCGTATATCTTTAGTGGGTGTGCGCAGTTTTGGACGCTTAAGGTTAAGGCATAGACTGGGCTCGTTTTTGGGTTTGCGGTGCAATTCCGCCCGCGTGAAATGTGGAAGTCTACCTTGGCATATACCAAGCTTGTTTGGTGTAAAAGCCAACCACATATACCATAAGTATTATGGACATATAGTTTTGATCGTAATGTCGTATAGTACAGAGTGCACGGTTGTTTATCTTATCAAGCTTGTGCGATGAATTTTAGTGTTTGGTGTTATGACCAAAGAAACGCCAAATTGGTCTATTTCACTTGGCTTCAATCTTATATTGCCTGCAATGCTTTATGCCTAAAATATGTGTTTAATGTGGTTGAGTTCTACCCCAAATTAGGTTGACATACGCCAACGCATACTTCCACATTATTCCACGCGGGCGGAATTGCGCCGCAAACCCATAAGAAATTGTGCATGTCCTAAAACGAGCCCAGTCTATGCCTCAACCTTAGGCGCCTAAAATTGGGCACACCCATTAACGATATATGCATGTATGCATGATTATGAGTGCATATTAATGATGTAGTCGGGTGTCATCCCAAGCTAGGTTGGCGTGGGCCAACCTAGACTTCCACATCTCGAGAGGGGAAAGCTTCCCGCCTACCCATGGCCCACCTGCAATACAAGCTGCGCACATCCAGTATCTCATGCGTTTACACAGGATAAAAGTTGAAAAGTAAAACAAAAAGCCGAGCACAAAACCAACCCCTGCGCAAATCACCGTCACAGTCTGCAGCACAATTCGCCCAGTGAGGCGAGCAAAAAGAATTATGAGCGTCTGCTGCGGAACTCCTCAAGTTTATTGATCATAAAGATAACGGGCTGGTCAACGCGAATCTGTAAACTGTGACACTCTCTAACACCCAGGTACCCATTCTGGAACTGTTCGCTGTGACACAGACGATCTGGTGCAGTCGCCTGTGTCACTGGATTCCCTTAAAGTCCATACTGGAGTGTGCGTAGTCTTACCCAATGTGAAAACTAGCCGACCCAACATGTAGCCTGTGGTATATAATGGAGAAACACGAGTTCCTCGGGAGCTTGGTTACATATGAAAAATATTTTGTAACACGGGTTTTATTGAACAATCACGGTTTGTGATATATACATATATATATATCGATTAATGTTCGGTTACTCTGTAACTTCGTATATGCATTCGTATGCCCTGTCACACTATAATCGATCAGTAGAATATGTGTGATGAAATAACCTTGCGCTCACCATCGTCTGCTATATGTGCCGCCAGCTTCATTTCACAGAGCCTTCTCACAACTCCTGGTCATTGATGAACTCGTGCTCACGCATCCGAACATATATTTCTCAGCTGGACATTTTGATGGAAATGTCTCTTTGACTATTTCGTGCAGTCGGGTGTCACATTCAGCCATTTTCGGTGGCCAGCTTATGTCATGTTGCTCAGACGAAGTATTTACCTGAGTTTAGCTTGTTCCGTTGTTTCACCATCGGCAGCTCTTCCCCTCTGCCTTTTGCTAAAATTTAGCATATCTGAGCATGCAATACCGGCGCTCAGCCAACGGTGTATATTGACCGTGAAATAAAGGGCACACATCGAAATTATGCAATGTAGCAAACTAACAGCGCCGCATGTTAGGGGAGTCCTTAGTGGTAACAACGTTAGTTCTAAAGCCTTCCTTGCCCCCCGTGTTTCGGCCAGAAAACCTCTCTGCGCTGTGCCGTCGCTTTATCAAATTTCTGTACTTTGATGTCGTTTTTACCGCACGACAAGTTGTCCGAGTTTCTGGTTCGATATCCACTGGTTTTGCGCAAGACCACCAAAATAAAACCTTTGGATGTCCAGGGAATGATGTCTTCCAGCCGACACAAATATTTCGGAGCATCGCAGTGTAAACGAGTACAGAAATGTCTTCGAAAACTAGTTTCGCAGTACAACGTTCAGGAGACAATACAGTTGGGGACCGTACAAGTTTCCTAACTATGGTACTCCAAAGTCGTGTTTTGTAGCAGGAGCTATACCGTATTTGAGTCTCGAGAAAATTTATAGGAGAGATTGTATGACAATGCGCAGAACCATAAGGGTGGAAGAGGCTCCTGCACAACCTCCGGAAGTCTTGGGCAGTAGAAGAGGCGTATGTGCTTGACTTACCTCGAGTAGGAGGGGTGGTAGGCCACGCACACATTCACAAGGGCAGCGTAAACGGCAACTAAGGAGGTGTTGACAGGAGGAAGAGATGAGAAAGGCGAAGCCCATACGAGCCGAAAGCAAGGGCCTGGGAGGCTGAAGGCCGAGGGAATCGTGTTTGGGTGCAACAGGGGAAGCTGTGTACATTCAGCACCAGTTTGAAGATAGGGAGCACAATGCAGAATGGGAACGGCAGAGCATTGACACAGAGGCCAATCGCGTGTATGCGGTTCCAGTACAGTTCCTTGCCACCGTGTGTATATGTAGTTGGCTATCTCTCTCTATATATAGATATCAAGTTCACCTTTTCACCGAGGCGTCGTTAGGTTGTCGAATACACTACACCTTTCTACAGCCACCACTCTCAGAATCCAAGTGTGAGCAGATGTGTTGGGAACTGTTGGAAAATCTACGAAGCATCAGATTTCAATATGCTGGGAGTATGTTACCTCGGTCGACCTTACGGCACACGATTTCATACACCCAAGTCAAAGTGGGAGTTTTGCCTGTTGGGAAGCACAACTTGAGCACTACTACGTTGCAAGAACTGCCGACATTTCGACAAGTTGCTCAACATCAAACCATTTTGATTCTTGAATACAGTATATTTACACAACTTCCAGACGTAGGCAAGAGGGCAGGCGAATCGCCAACCCGGCAGCTCAGCACTAATTTGGCTAGAGACATTCTTCTCAAGCTCGGCCTGCCTTACTGCGCAATTCACCCCCACCAATACCAATATTAATCAGGTGTATGTCCTTCGAAACGTTATAATTTTCCTGAAACGTTTGTGTGTTACGTTTCAAGAAGCTGACCGGAAATTCGAAAATTCCAGTTTGCTTGAGACAGTTCAGGGTCAGCAGGACAACTTCCTATATAAATATCAAGAACTTGCGTTAGCCTCATGATTCTGCGATCATTGCAAAAGCACAAACAATGGTGTGAGCCCCGCGAACCGATTTTACTTCGCGCGATACACAAACGCCACGTGCGGCCACAATACAAAGGCACAGGTGGAGGGGTAAGTGTTCTGCAGTTCAATTTGCGAAGAGAATTTCGTGCAAACACCGTCAATCCTCAAGCTCGGCGCCGACGACCAGTCATGTTTCACTTACACCGCAAAGTTATTCTAATTATTCTACTAACTTCTTGCAATTCTCATCCTAGGTGCTTTCGGAAATGGTTGTGAGAAGTGCACCGTAAGATGTATATGTACCGTGCATATGTACAATAAGTGGACACAGATACAGAAGATTGCGGTGTCAGGGACTCACGCTGCCCAAATTTTCACCACTAGATCCTGTTGAATAGCTTGCAGGTCCTCGGCCGTAGCCTTCTTAGAAACCTCGCTACGCACGTCCAAAATCTCGCTATTCGTTCTGCCCAGCGCGTACTGCAGAGCTTTGATGTCGTCCGTGCTGGCCTTGGTATTAAGTAGCGTGTTCACAGCCAAAATATCTGTCCCACCGGCCTTAGCGCTCAATGCCTCCACAATCCGCGTTTCTAGTTGGGCTCGAGTTTGGACTTCTTCCTGAAGCTTCTTCTCAAGGGCCGCGCGTTCGGCCATCTCCTCAGCCAAGCGAGCTTCGACTCTTTCACGCGCTTTCTCCTCCTCTGCCAAACGAGTTTCCAATCGCTCGTGAGATTTCGTAGCCTCTTGGAGCCTTTCATCTATTTGTCTTACGATGGTGACAAGGTCGGTGTCTCCAATCTGAAGCACGATTGCGTTAGACATTGTGAGCGACTATAAATTCCTTCTGCCAGCGCTAAAACAAAGTATCCTTCAGCAGGCCGTGTTGTGACGCACAAAAATAGCTGTTGGTCACTTCAGACTTATTCGATGTGAAGGGAAGGAATACTATCCGAAAGAAAGTTTCTTGAGTGCTGAATGCTGAAGACTGGAAGAATTCAAGATAGCGCGTAAGAAAGTCTCGTCTGGTTTGTCCAAATCTAACTCGTCGACTCTATCGTGTGGATTTTGACTGCTTCTCGTTCCGAGTCGGAGTGAACGTGAACTGAAGGCAAACAAACCTCTGCAACGACAATTTGACTGTCGGGGCGCGGTCGCGTCGCCAGCGCGATTCTTTCGTCCACGCCCGCGGCTTTTTGACGGTGCTGGTGGAGGCTTCAGCGTTCAGGCAGACATTTCACACCGATTATTTTTTGCGCGTTACCAATGGTCCAATAAACTACTCAATAATTTAATCGTTTATTATCTTATTTAATTGTTTGACGGGCATCAGTGGTCCAATCATATTTCTTAAAAATCAATTAATCGATTAATCAAACACTCGATATTTGATTTTATGCATTTTCATTGGTGATACACTTCATAATAATTTAGACATATATCTCAATGTTATTATTTTATTTAGAATTATATTATTGGTGAAAATCATTTCATTACGAATTCTTGCTTTTGAAATCGTGAAATCCATTCTGCCACATGGAGAAATAACCATTGCAGATGAGATCGTAGAAAATCTTGCGGTCATCAACAATTTGACGTGGAGGTATATGTCACAGGAAAGGGAATGCACTGTCATGTCATGACATGTCGATGTCGCGATAGCGATATGTCGCTGTCGCTGTCGCGACGTGTTAATAATGACACAAATCGGGAAATCCATTCTTGATTCTACAAACTGGTAACACAGCGTCGACGCACGACGTCGTGACGCGCGACGCGTCCTGCCCGTGCCCTGCCATCCAACCCGTGGACACACGACGGTCACAGAACGAGAACAGCACTACTGTACACTCTACACGTACAGTAAGGACGGGATAACGATAACGGGTGCTTTATGCGCATCACGGCATACTCATGCCGATGCCGACGCATGTTGAAATCTGAAGTAGAAGTAGATGAAGATCGTCTCACGTCAGATCGCCATTCCCATTTGCATTTCCCAAACGCAAACGAAAGGGCCACGCTAACTCCTTAGCTTACGCGCTTAACGTCACGAACATTTCATAGATCAGAACAAAACTCCGCTCTCCCCTTCATCGCGTATAGCATTCTGACACACTCATTTCAGTTGCAATGGCTCTCCTCCGCCACCTTTCACGATCCGTATTTTTGCGTTCCGAAAGTCTTCTGGCTGCAACAACCACAAGGAGCACCCGTCAATACCACGAAAACGTAGGCTGCACGGTCCTGTGTGGGAAATTCGGAAGTTCTTGCGTTTGCGTTAAACCAAAAAATTTCCTTCTGAGCGTTAGCTGTGAAGAACCACTTTCAGCTTTAGGCAGCTTTAAATCAAGTACTGCTGCGGTTCTATCGCCTGCACTAGGGTTTTGTGATGCCCCCCGCCCCGCCTTGGTCTGGAACTAATCACCGCACGGGCTGTGCTCAGGTTGTCCAACACTATGAAAAACCTTCAAACGTTGGTTCTTTCGATAAAAACGATCCCAACGTTGGCACCGGGCTTGTTGGTGCCCCTGCTTGCGGAGACGTCATGAAGCTCCAAATCAAGGTATGTGACCTGCCTTGATTCAAACCCACTCAAGCCGACGCAGCCTCTGTCAAGATGTAAGCATAGCTGCAAATACTTCGATAATATTCTGTCGACCGCGCTGCACATCTTGTACAGCACGTTTCCCTCTATAAGCAGTGCTTTGCATTTAGGGTTATCCCGCTCTTTTGCATAAGCTTCAAACCCCCTCCTACCCACCTCGAGGTGCTATTGAAAGATGCCTGCTATCTGAAGACCAAGATAGTCTAAAATGGATTTTAAGCCAAACAACTCGGAGAGTTCTGACGCCTGAAAACCGCTCTTGGTTGTGGAACGAAATGCCAACTCAACCCGTTGCGCGAGTTCCTTGCCTCCTTTTGTTTTCTCTTGACTGCACGGATGCTACAACAACACTTCGCAGGTTGATGACGACGGAAACATCACCGACGCTTGCTTCAAGACTTTCGGTTGCGGCTCTGCTATTGCGAGCAGTAGCGTCGCAACGGACTGGTACCTCGAAACTCCCACCTCGTTTTTAACGTTTTTGTCTCGAGTCTTGGTCTTTCAGGGACTCCCGCGAGTGGAGGGGAAGTTAAAATCTTTTTGGTTGGCGCAGGGTCAAGGGAAAAAGTATCGATGAGGCAGTGACCATTAAAAACAAAGATATCGCAAAGCATCTCAGGTCCCCGAGCTTCTCCCCCAAGTCTGCTCGTTCTCCAACCTTATCAGCTTGCTGTCTTTGTTATGTTTTTATAGGTATCGTCCTTGACAATACAATACGCTTATACCTGTCGTGCCACCTGTGCGGCTGCCTGATGCTCTTGGCAAGTGTTTTGTTTTTGCTCTATGATTTCTTTCTTCTGATTCTGCCTTTCGAGACCTCAATTTTACGCCCTGCACTGGTTCGAAGCGGCGGAGCTCGGAGTTAGTCGCTCGCTTCGTGATGGCTGGGAGTGGATCGGTAGTAGACTTACCTCCTTGTATGCGATGTTGCAGCCTCCCTCCTGTTAAGCTGCACTGCAGCATGCTTGCGGAGGACGCGATTAAGGTGAGCCTGCCCTACCAAACTTGCGAGCGCAGCGCGGTTATGTTTTTGGGGAGGTGCCACTTGCCGAACCTTGAACTCTCATATGCTTTTTGTTTCTCCCCGGGGTATGTTCTTGCGTCCGAGATCTCTTGATGTCCGAAGAATGGAGTCGACTTTCGGGAAGTGCGTTGGGTCCTGCACAGGCGGCGGTGAAAGACATCAAGCTAAAGCGTTCCAATGCGGAATAAGTTGTGGGTGAGGTACCCAAAATCTTGGCAATAAGCGGTGACATGGAAAGTCGCTTGGACTGCGAGTATCCTCATTCCAGCACGGATCTGCAGGTTTCCTTGTGGCCCACGACAGGCTAAACAATTTTAAGTGCGGTATCGAAGAAAGGCTAAATAGACGAACTTATGAGTCCTCTCCAGATTTGTTTTCCCCCATATAATAATGCCACACGTACCCCCGTGAAACATGAGGGAGAAAAGGAAGAAGCGATTTTATTCTGTTGACCTGCAAATGCATCTAACTTGATATGTGCTGTGTATTTCGCGCATTTGTATGATATGCCTCCCGTGCCTATACCTCCTGTACCTATAGCCTACGTGTGCAGATGAGCACTACTGAGTTTGATGTGAAATATGCTTTGTTGGAAATTTGAATATTCCATTGGATATGTGTTTCTCTCCTTGCAGAAATATGTCATGATCTGCAAAAATTTCCTTACAGTCAGTGATTTTGCTGTTGTTGTCTGAGGTGGAGACCCTGTCAAGAAGATTCTAATCCTGGAAAATTGAAAATTAGAAGGTGTTGATCTCATTACCGTTAGAATTCTTCCAAGAACAGGTTGATTAACATGCATGCAAAGAATAGATCTGGAAAATACAAGACCTCTATCCGAGAAGAAAATGCTGCAGAAGTCATTTATGACATGCCCAGAATCATGCGACGTCGTACATTTCAAATTCTACATCGAAACATAGTATTGAGTAGTTCTCATATGATACAATTCAAGTGTTTGTACGCTCAGTCAATCGTGTGCATACCAAAGCGTCTGCATACCAAACACGACATATAGGCAATATATGTTCGCACGTCCAAACACGACATATAGACTAAATATATGTTACACGTCAGGTCTGCGGCGCGATTAACGGCGCCTGTTTTCACGTCAGGTCCGCCTGATTAAGGAATTTTGTCATATCACTTTTGCACCCCCCCCTCCTTTCGCTGTTCAACGATCCTCGCCTACCTGTCGCGTGTTGCCAAATCAAATGTATGATCTCTAAAACCAACAACACAAAAATCCCGTCCCCGACTAGTGAGGTACAAAATGTAACATTATCGAAAAACACCAATGCCGAAGGTACGTCAACGACAGATCGATAGATGACAGTAGCCCTCGAGTTTTGAGAGGATACAAGTGCAAAATTGATATGACAGCAATTTCTCCCAATCTTACGGGACTGTTTTGGATCCATCGGCGGACTTGGCGTGGATTTTACCTTCGAACGGCCCATGTTACGTAGGTCCGCCGCGGACCTGGTGTGGGCTGTGTTCCACGCAAGATTGTTTTTGCAGATCATGACATATGTCTACAAGGAGAGAAAGAAAACAGCACAGGTATTCTACGGTCAGTTGTGGATTCCGCGGAATGTCGCGACATTGCCCGTCACTTCCGCAACGTCTTTCTCGAAGAAAATCTCAATAGCACCCTCGGACATTTCGTGAAATATCGACGGCTGTATCTGGATGGTTTCGACCTAGTAATGCATTCTACAACCGGAGATCTTTTGCGACAGACATCGTGCAGTGGAGATCGATACTCTCTCGATGGCTCTCCAATAGCACCCTCGTATGACACCGCGGGAAGACGTGAGTGAGGCCACTCGAACAGGTTGCGCTCAGGATGAATACGTGGCACATTGTGGCAGTCCGATCAAAACATTTGCTACGGCCAAAATCGCTCCTCACCCCATAATCTATGACGATGACGATGACACCCGAATGGTGTCATGGCATAATGATTAGGTTAAACACGGCCAGTGTCGGCTTTTACAGAATCGTGTCCGTTTTTGCAATTCCTGTCCGTTTTTGCAGTTCTTAACAGTGGTGTGTGTTTTTTTCAACTTGCAACTTTCCAACCGCGATACGCACGATATGCCTAAGCGCAAGTTTAAGCACGAAAACTTGAATGACGCTGAGATGATGGCTTTGCAAACGCCACAGCGATCCCAACGACGGACTCGTGATTCTCATGAAGCGAGTTTCATGAATAGCCCATCCGCCTTTCATGAGTGCGTGGAAGTTGAATACCTCCCCGCCATCAAGCCAATAAACAAAGAATGGACACGGAAAATATTTGATGATGTTCACGCGGATAAAGAGGTACGAGTAAAGCGCACTGTTGTTCCAAAAGAACAAGTGGCTTTACTCGTAGACAGCTTTAATCCGACGAACTTTATGCACGAAAAGAAGATCAAAAGCCGAACATTTGTCGACTTGTTTGCCGCGGGTTCCGAGATAAATCTAAACTTGAAACCAGTTTTAGAAAGTCGTTTCGGAAAGGCCGAATTCAAGTTTATTTCAGTGGATAGTGACACTAAGTCGAAAGCAAAAAATGTGAAGGGCTGGGTCACTATGAACATCTTTCGTGTGCACGACAACTGGAAAGTGTTGGGTCAAAACGTCATTTGTGCACCGCCTACAAGTGGAATGAGTGACGCGGCTATCATGTACTTCGCAGAACACTGCAAGGATTTCTGCGCGTTTTTGGTGCCAGACATGTGGCTTGCTGACCGTGCCTATCCACTTCGACGAATGTGGTGGGCGAAAAAGCAAGAAGACAAGCTCATTTACGAGCTCGAGGGTGTTCAAGGCATGCGCTGGATTGTGTGTGTGAAAGAGAAGCGCAAAGGCCAAGATCTCTTCGCAAAGACTGGTGTGCAACTAAGTGCTAAGCCAGCAATGAAAAAAGCTTACGCCGAACGCAAGCAGGAAGCACTAGAAAGCGCTCCTAGTGATGGTGGAGATGCTCTTGAGGTTGCTTTGAGGAATGATGCTTCATAGATGCTAGCGATACAAGGTCTCTCGGTAGGAACGCATGTAACATGGAACATACAAAGACACGTATCTCATATCATAGAAGTACATAATTTGAATTATGCACATATCGATGATATTATTGTACCGTGTATGTGTGAGTGCGTGTGCGTGTGAAATGCTTTGTGTTATGCTCGAATTTGTCTTTGGACGGAGTGTATATTTGTTGTTGACACTGTTAAGAACTGCAAAAACGGACAGATTTTGCAAAAACGGACACGATTCTGTAAAAGCCGACACTGGCCGTGTTTAACCTAATCATTATTATGGTCAACCGACGCAGTCATGCGATATATCCCTGTATTGGGCTGTGGCTGCACACTGTAGATTTCCCTTCACCCGTTTCCTCCCGAGTAAATTCCGCGCAATATTCGGGGTTGCTCCAAGATAGGCTGCTCGGATGACAGTGCGTCATCATGTGAGTTAGAATCCATCGGTTGTCTCGACGTTGAAGCGTAACAGCCTCGTAAATCTTACGGCTAACGCGAGAATGCTGCGACAAAGTTCCGTCCCTGACGAATACAAGATCTCGATTGGTCCTCCGCAAGACTCGGATTGGGCCCGCTCAAATTGTAAGGAAGGACTCTCGAAATCTCCACGGCGCTGTCGCTTGCGGATCGCGTAATCGATAATTGACCGTAGAATGCCTGTGAGGTGCAATTAATCGCGCAGCGGATCTGGCGCATAACATATATATGGTACAGTATATTCTAATGATATCAGTCACTTTCTTCAGGTTCACTTATGACGATGTCACACAAACCCACTGCTGTGAACAAATCAAGACAACTTAGGCAATTACTCCGAAATAAAACACTGTATTTTTCACCAGCTGAAAGGTGCCGCTGCATATTCTTTTAAGGTTGCGGAGTTATTGCATTAGGAAATTTACAGACTCATCTCCACTGTCATGCTGATGAATACCAGTGTGATAAGCATATGCGATTGTTATATAATTTCTGAACATGCAATCAACCACCACCTCCTTCATATTAAATACCGCCATTCATCCCCATTCAAACCACACATTCGCAAAAATTGCACATGTGCATGCTGTCCGATCCTTTTCCTGATCTGCTACACACCCATTTGGATCATACTCAGCCCGCATTCATGCTGTGTGGGGATATGCATTAGCAAATCTCCGCGATGGGAACATCCATCTCTTCTCTGGCCTCCAACATCTTCACCCGTACATTTCCTTCCTGCCACTCTCTGTCACCAACGATAATCTGTGACATGGGCACACCATAGCAAGAAATTCAGTATCAGTGCTATCCAATCTGTAACAGAATATCAATGTGGCACATCCTTTTGGCATCATCAGATTGTT
The DNA here is from genome assembly GCA_001247695.2 of Cymbomonas tetramitiformis. NCBI lineage: Eukaryota > Viridiplantae > Chlorophyta > Pyramimonadophyceae > Pyramimonadales > Pyramimonadaceae > Cymbomonas > Cymbomonas tetramitiformis. The sequence continues at coordinate 11,179 of LGRX02001885.1, read as the reverse complement.
CGGTGATCACTGGCATCAGAAGCGGGGATTACCAAGCGCTCTGCAGACACTCGATCCGAATGCTTCAAAACCCATTTCATCTTTTTATCTTCGAGGATAAAATCAACTTTTCGTCCCGATTGCCGCAACCTTGTTACCAGCCCACTCGCATTGAGTCTTTGTTGATCATCGCCCAATACCACAACAACATCTTCCACAGAATGCGGCGGAGATGGAAGGAGACCTGAAAGCATCGCACACAAAAATCCATGCTGGCAATCAAAGAGCTGACCCATATTACCCTTACCTGTGAATCTAGGCAAGGATCAACAATTTGAGGGAATAATCTGGATTGTAAAAGCAGAAGTACAGATAGTGTGGCACGATTTTAGGGCCCCAATAGTCCTAATGCCGTTTTCAGGTTTATATTCCAAAACTTCTGTGTATTGAGTGATATTCTGCATATGCAAGTTTGCTTGGCTGATTGGGAAGCTGTCAATCTGGGGTTTGATATCCTGAGCTCTATTTTCTTACTGCTGATAGGACGGAAGGGGGAGCTTCGTGTTTTAGCCATTTGTCTGGGTGCAAAGAGAGTGCATTGGGAGTGCAATGGAGCTTCAGTGCGCAGGTGGCAAATGCAGGCTGTCACCCCGTCATATTGGCGGCTCCATTCTGAAGGTGTGAATGCCGGCTGTCATTCAGTAATAGGTGCGTCTCAGTGCGAAGGGTGTGAATGCAGGCTGTCATTCAGTCATAGGTGCGTCTCAGTGCGAAGGGTGAATGCAGACTGTCATTCCAGTCATAGAGTGTCTCGGTGCGAAGGTGGGGCCTGGGCACATGCATTCAGTGCGGGGTGCGTCTCAGTGCGAGGTGAGGCCACAGGCTGTCATTCAGTCATAGGTGCGTCTCGGTGCGGAGATTGTGAATGCAGGCTGTCATTCCCCACCCAGTCATGGGTCTCAGTGCGAGGTGTGAATACAGGCTGTCATTCAGTCTTAGTGCGTCTCAGTGCGAAGGAGGTGTGAATACAGGCTGTCATTTTACGTCATAGGTCGTCTCAGTGCGAAGAGGTGTGGAGCTTCTTTGGGCTGTGTTCAGTCGCCGTGCGTCTCAGTGCGAAGGGTGTGAATGCAGGCTGTCATTCCAGTCATAAGAAACGTCTCAGTGCCGAAGGGTGAATGCAGGCTGTCATTCCAGTCATAGGTGCGTCACCGGTGCGGAGGTGTGGTGCGGAGCTGTCATTCCAGTCATAGGTGCGTCTCAGTGCGAAGGGTGTGAATGCAGGCTGTCATTCAGTCATAGGTGCGTCTCAGTGCTGTGGTCGTCATTCAGTGTTGTGTTTGTCTCAGTGCTTAGGGTGTAAAGGCAGCCACTTATCAGTGACATATGGGTCTCAGTGCTGAGGGTACGAATCAAGGCAGTCATCCACAGCCGTGTGTTGTTTCAGGGAAGAACGGCTGTGCAGCCTTTATGTCATCCTGCCGTGTGTTGTCTCAGGGAAGGACGGCTGTGCAGCCTTTATGTCATCCTGCCGTGTGTTGTTTCAGGGAAGAACGGCTGTGCAGCCTTTATGTCATCCTGCCGTGTGTTGTCTCTCAGGGAAGGGCGGCTGTGCAGCCTTTATGTCATCCTGCAGCGTGTTGTCTCAGGGAAGGCGGCTGTGCAGCCTTTATGCCATCCTGCGGCGTGTTGTTTCAGGAAAAGCGGCTGTGCAGCCTTTATGCCATCCTGCCGCGTGTTGTGGGAAGGGCGGCTGTGCAGCCTTTATATCATCCAGCCGTGTGTTGTTTCAGGGAAGAACGGCTGTGCAGCCTTTATGTCATCCTGCCGTGTGTTGTCTCAGGGAAGGACGGCTGTGCAGCCTTTATGTCATCCTGCCGTGTGTTCTCTTAGGGAAGGATGGCTGTGCAGCCTTTATATCATCCAGCCGTGTGTTGTCTCAGGGAAGGACGACTGTGCAGCCTTTTTGTCTATTCGCACCTTTATCCTTCAACAACTCGACAATAACCGCATCTCCAAAGCCGAAGCCAACCATTGGCTTGCTTTCCCCACCTATTCAGGTCATCGATAAGAGATAAGCAAAAGTGAAAGTAAGCCAAAGATGATCCGACTGAAATGCGCGTGAAAGGAAGTGGGCACACCAAAGGCAGCTAGGAGAGCATCGTAGCGCCCGCCACCGCAAATGGCGCGCAGAGTTCCCGCACGGTCGAAGCCCTCAAACACCGTTCCTGCTCACGAGAGCCCTCCGATCCCAAATCATCGATGGTGATCTATGGCATTGGGAAGCTCAATGAGGTGAAGCGGATTAACGGGCAGAGCACAAATTGCATGCTGGTGATGCAACCGCCATCGAGAATGGAACCAAATGCCATTGCTACTTTGCTTGAGCATGGCAGGTGGTGTGTCATTTGGTGCCTGCCATCAAATTGCTAGGGTGTGAAAGTGCGATATTTGGCAAATGCGATGAGAGGATGGCGTGTCCACGACGAGTTCTACACCTTTCATCGGTTTAGTGTAGTGTAGTGTAGTATGTCAGTTTGGGCTAGGTGACGAACCAGAGGAGGGAAGGGTGCCGGCTGCTCACCAGTATAATATGCAAGTCCACGGACTACGGAAGCATCGAACACCAGCCAGTCCTTGAATCCATACGCTTCGGCGAGTGCGAACAGCTGCTGCAGCTCCATGTAGGCTTCGTTGTCCTCACCCACAATGTCCGCCAGCTCTTCCAAAGTGCTGCCAAGAAAACTCGAGGTCAAGAGAAAGCGACATGATGACAACTCGAAGTCAACAGACAGCGACATGATGACAACTCGAAGTCAACAGACAGCGACATGATGACAACTCGAAGTCAACAGACAGCGACATGATGACAACTCGGGGAGTCAACAGACAGCGACATGATGACAACTCAAGAAGTCAACAGACAGCGACATGATGACAACTCGAAGGAAGTCAACAGACAGCGACGCGATGACAACTCGAAGTCAACAGACAGCGACATGATGACAGCTCAGTCAAACAGACAGCGACATGATGACAACTCGAGAATCAACAGGCGGCGACATGATGACAACTTCGGGGAGTCAACGAACGAGCATGATGACAACTTCGAAGTCAACAGACAGCGACATGAACAACTCGAAGTCAAGAGACAGCGACACATGATGACAACTTCTGAAGTCAACAGACAGCGACATAGATGACACAGCTTCGAAAGTCAACAGACAGCGACATGATGACAACTCGAAGTCAGCAGGCAGCGACATGATGACAGCTTCCGGCGCAGACCCAGCGACATGATGACCTTTCGGGGAGTCAACAGACAGCGACATGATGACAACTCGAGAAGTCAACAGACAGCGACATGATGACAACTCGAAGTCAACGAACTTAGCGATCAGATGACAACTCGAAATAGCAGACAGCGAGCACATGATGACAGCTTCGAGGTCAACAGACAGCGACATGATGACAACTTCAGTCAACAGACAGCGAACACTGAATGCCAACTCGAAGTCAACAGACAGCGACATGATATGAAATCAAGGTCAACCGACAGCGACATGATGACAACTCGAAGTCAACAGACAGCGACATGATAAGCAATCAAAGTCAAGAGACAGCGATCTCATCGAGTGCCATCATAGTTTCAAAGGCTGAAATAGCAAACAGATGGAATGGCGGCGTAATGCAGGGGAAGCAAACTATTTGAATATGCGGGCGCGTTATGCATGGAATGTATCATACACCGCATACCTCGAATTGCTCGCGCGTTCGCTGTGAAGCGCTCTTATTCCATGTTTACTGGCTCATGGGGCATGGAGAGACTTCAGACGCAGCGCTGATAAGCATGGGTGGCGCGTGAGTTAGCGGTACTTGTGAGAGTTTTCAGCAGCGACATTTGCGGTGAAAGGGCCATAAGTTAGGTTTATTCTGTAAAATCTGAGTAACCTTGGCAGGGAAACTTTGCCTGGCCTTCGAGAAGGACTTTGACGCCCGGCCTACGAGAAGAACTCTGACGCCCAGCCTGCGAGAGAGGGGCTTTGGGGCCCGGCCTGCGAGAAGGACTCTGAGGCCCGGCCAGCGGGAGAAGAACTCTGAGGCCCTGACTGCGGGAGAAGGAATCTAACGCCCGGCCTGCGGGAGAAAGACTCTAAGGCCCGGACTGCGGGAGAAGAACTCTGAGGCCCGGACTGCGGGAGAAGGACTCTGAGGCCCGGACTGCGGGAGAGGGGCTTTGGGGCGCAGCCTGCGGGAGAGGGGCTTTGGGGCCCGGCCTGCGAGAAGGACTCTGAGGCCCGGCCTGTGAGAAGGGACTCTGAGGTCTAGCCTGTGAGAAGTGACGCTGAGGGTTATACCGAAGGGAGAGGGGCTTTGAGAGCTGAATAGCGAGATTACAGGAAGTTTCAGTGAAAGTTTGGGTGTTAGAGAACCTTAAGGTGAGTGAGTTCAGCAAGCCTTCCACGGTTTCCTCCGCTAGGCCGAGGTCACTCAGCTCCGCTACTATCTTTTCCCTCGGAAGCTTCTCCAGCTTGTCTACAACAACTGGATAAACATCCCGAAGCCAGACTTCAACGATCGAGATCCTTTCCATATTCAGTCGACTCTCTTTCATTCCCAGCATATAGCAGCTTTTATAAAGGTTGTTGGCCCTCAGGAGGCAGCACTACAGTTTGCGATGCTGCGAGCCAAAAGGCAGAAAGTGACAGAGGCAAGGCATTGAGTCCTGCTTATGCCATCCCCCGTACACTTCAGCTTGTTCGTCGCTCGCATAGGTGAAGATGGCGTACCACAAACAGGAGCGAATTTCTCTGGCGGGGTTTCATACTTCTCGAGGACGGCTTGCAGAACCTTGCGATTGTTCACCTTGATACCAACGTCTTCAGAGGTGATGCCAACGTTTGTGAAAAAAGTTGTGATGGCTGACAAAAGCTCCACTTCGGCCTGTTGGGTTGAGCCGCGCGCACCACCTTGCTTCGGAAACAACGCCAATAACACTCGGCTCGCCCAGGGGGATTCTTCAAGAAAGGGATTTCTTTTACCACGTGGGACGAGCCTATTTTTGAAGCTACAGTCTGGCGGTTGTGCCATATTCGCTATTGATCATGCTAGTGAGAAGTTCAAATTGTTGCCATAGTGACACATCCATATTCCTGCCACTGCGGCTCTAGGGACGGAAAGGAGAGTGCCTGGGAGCGCTTGCGATTTCTTCAGCCAAAATGCTGTATCCAACCAGTGATGGTGCGCAGTGTCTCCTTTTAGGTATTCAAGAAAAAAACATTCATACGCTTGGAACAGGGAGACGAATTCACGCATTCGTGAAGAACGTATTTGCATACCGTGATCCCCTGGCAGCCAATGATGTCCATGTTCCACTGATAGTGCTCTCGCCGCCGTCCACGAGTCATGCGTTCGTAGCGCCAACACTGACCGATTGCGAACCACTTCGCCGGCAACGGCAGAGCCTTTCCACTCTGACGAACCCCGGCCACCCGCGCACGATAAGTCTCTAACAAGCTGCTGAACATTCACTGTTTTTGCTGCTAAATGGGCTCTTGAATCCAACTGAAGTATACCTGGAGCACAAGGCGTGCCAAGGACGGGGTGATTTCAGGTCGAAGCGCAACCTTTCGTCCTCCCTTGTCCTCGAAGTTGTATAGCTACCGAAACCCTCACAACCAAGATACTTGTTAGGCCCGAAATTTGCCTGCTCGATACATACTCAGTAGAAGCTCTCAGTTTGCCAGGTTAACCTTTTGCTCCACCAATCTAGCTTATTGCCTGGCTGAATACCGAGTAAGGCTGCATATGACATAGAATTTGATTTCACCGCTGCTTGTCTCCGCGATATTCCATACCTGCTGTGTGATCTCTTCCCCTGCCTTGCGGACGAACAGCTCCTCCGATTCCAATACCGGGGCGTCGATTTCTTCGAAACCATAGGATTCTGAAACCTGAAGATACGAACAGTAGCTAAAAGTCGCAACGATCAAAATCCAAAAACGACGCAGTTGACCTTCTAAAGTTAACGAGTACGCACTGCGCGGAAGTGTCCAAACAGCCAGTTACGCAGACGCATGTCTGGAGGCAAGAAGTCTCGCGTGCCACGCGGGGAGCTCGTATCAATCATCTTTATTCTCTCTGCGCTATCCTTCTTTGGCATTGCGGTGGTCACACGTCTCTGCCCATCATCTGCGCCTGCTCGCGTACAGAACGTGTTGGGGGTCGCGCATTTCGAAAAAAGAGGGAGCTTTTGTAGCAGCGGGTTGCTCTTCTGACTGAACTGAGACAAGTTCTGGGATACCGAGGGCTTGCAGAAAGTCTTGGAAATGCAGCCCACGCTGATTTGCATGGTCGATGCAGGGAATTGTGAGACACCTTTGTCATATACGCATGGACGAGGTTTTGCACCCAACATGTTTGCACAGGTTCTCAGCGATGAGCTGAACAAAAAAGCTTTTTTCCCATGCTGTGTTGCTGAGTGTTGCTGAAGTTGGGACGACGTGGACAATCGAAGGAATGCACACAACCAATTGAAACTATCAAAGTGATGATGGGGCTATAAGATACCATCGATGAAGCTGACACATCATCTGCTAGGTGGCAATATAAGGTATGCCATACGATCCCAAATCTGCATTATAGAGTAGCTGTCACATGCTGTCACAGGAGTGTCACAGGCGAGGGTCACCGAGGTAAGTACAAGTCGAAGTCAAATAGATACATTTCAACATTTGTATGTCTCTAATCGTAATGTACTAAATTATTTCGGAAATCCCGTTATTAGCGTTCGCGTTTCAGCGATCTTGCTGCTGTCATGAACACATTACTGAGTCACTCTTCCTGTATGACCAACGCAAGATATTTGGATATTAATCAGAATGATGCAAACGTATCGCCATAAAGAGAGGAGTATTGTTAAATTGCAGTGCAGGTTAAAGCTCTGTAGAATCCATTCATAGCAATAATATATCCATTTGTGGCAACCTTGATAGCAGCGTTTCAAAAGTGAAGAGATACGCAGCAGCCTTAGCCGTAAAGATGCCAACAAACGATCAACTTTAATTTCGGCATAAGAAAACACGCATAGACAGGTCAATATTGCTTTATAACGTGACGAACTCTGAGCAGCTTATCTCGAACTTGAACTACGGCTGTGCAAGGAATTCGCGTGACGTTGAGTGCCAATATTCCAACGCATTGTACTGATTCCTTACTTCGCCCACCTAGTATAGTGCCATCCCGCTACTGATGCAACGCGTCACGTCCCTATGTTGAAGAGCTGGCATGACTCACTCTTTTAAGCTGTGCGCGAATTTCTCCACAAGTTCCTAAACGCTACTTTGCCAAACTATCATCGCCGAGATTTGCAAGACATACCTTCCAGTTGGGCTAAAGAAATACAATTCCGCTAAGAATGTGGAATGCTGTCTGCGGGATAGGAATCCTTAACGCGCCACAGGGTAAAGTAGGCGATAGAGCTTCTCGTAGCTTTCTTCGGCTTTCTTCATACAAGTGCTCTCCCAGACCGTATAATCTGACTACTCGAGCTGAGAGAGGGTATACCAACGATGGAGAACGCCAAAGAGCATACATTTCGCCAAGAAATCGCAGGACCTCGAATCATCAGACCACACTCTTCGACTTACGTGAAGGCGTCCCTCCGAAGGCGGCGCCTGTAAGTCAAGCCGACAAAGATCGCAATCGACTCATCACGCAGTGCGGTAGTGTCGAAGAGGTGAAGTCTCCTTATCCCAACGCACTTGCCGTTTTATAACTCGACAGAGATTCGAATTCAGGTCTATTCACATGCGCTGGGAGAAAATCCTTTATCAGTTGCGACTTAGCGCTACGTAACCACTGTGGGCTACAGGTGCTCGAGCTCTTCGCAGATTGCGGACGGGACTTCAACACCGTCAACTTGAGCACAGCCTTTTACAGGTGACACACGTTTGTTCATCTAGCCCTCGCTTTCCCGCCTTCGTCCGCTCTGGCAGTGGCGCGCTGAGAAGGCCCCGATCATGGCTTCGACCACGCTTCGCCATAACTCGCCTCGCGCACGTACACGGGAGCTGTGTGTACAGAGTCGCAAAGCTATCGGCGTTGGAACCGCAAGAATATCGACACTTAATTCGAGGCGATCCATATGTGAGGCAGCTTGCGTTCGCCTTGGATCAATTCGTTCCCCAGATGGACACGCAATCCCTGGCCAATGTCGCGTGGTGAGCCCCAGAGTCCTGCCCGCTTGCATAGTATACTATCTGGTTTTCTGCCACGTATTCGAGCGCCTGCCGCTTGTGTACGTCGGGCCTCCGCCAGACCTGCCACGTGTTCGAGCGCATCCCTTTGTACACTCCAGGACGCCGCCAAGCCGAACTGATCTCCCTTCATGCCCGCGTCCCTGCGCTCGAAGCCCAGGGGGGCGCAGGAGGTTCCCCGGGATGGCCCTCAACCTCGCGAAACTTGTGTCCGACCCTGTTTGTGCGCCAGTTCTGCACAGGGAATTCCGGTGTCGAGCAGAGGGAGGGTCTTCGCACAAGATCAGTTGGCATACCCCTGCCGACAGCCGCCTCTTGAATGAGGCTCTACGAGTCCGGCCCCTTTGCCGTGCATCACGTTTGGTTTGAGGGTTTCGACACGTGAGGGAGGATCTTCATGTTCCACTCCTCTGGCATGCATCTAGTGTCGTCTAAGGCTCTCCACTTGCCAATTGAGCCGGCGAATTTCTGCCTTTGGGAGCCCAGAAAATCACTTTTAGGTCGTCGCAGTCTGCTCCTCCGCAACACCTATGCGGTCATGACAGCACTGCTGGAACCAATCTGTTGCGGGGGATGAAGCTGCGTGTCGCACGTGTCTTTGCGCAGCTTTTGGTGAGCTGTCACTCCTCTGGCGGCCGATGCAGGGCGGATGTGTCCTCCCTGATCGCCGTTTTTGCGCAGTAGCAAGGGCGTCTTATTCCCGCCTGGCAACTGCTACGAAAGCAAGGGTTTCCTTGCCTTGTGCCTCAGATCCTATCTATGCACCCGCCCGCGGAAGGAGCAGGCTTCGCTCATCGGCTCGGTGGGATCGGCGGTGCATATACGGGGTCAGGGCGCATAGCAAGCTCGGACACGGCACCTCGCAGCTCATGACAAGCGTGGTGCAAGCCTCTCTCGGGCAGCTCCACAAATTTCGCCAGCAGGAGTTGACAAATATGATCTGGGCGACTGCCAATAACTTCAAGAGCAGGCCGACCGACCCCCGGTACGTCGAACTCGCACCTGGCAAGCTTTGCAGGGAGCCCCCTTTGTCGCCACGGGCCACCTCGCTGCCAGGCCGTAGGTGCTCGGGAGCCGAAGCCGAGGACCTGCTTGGCCCGGCACGTTTCCGGGGCATGGAGATGACGGATATGGCGACGGCGGAGCAGGCCAGGCTCGGGCATGCGGCAGCTGCGCTTTGCCTGTGTCTGAGCTTGCTACGAGCGCAAGAGCTGCGCCTGCGCTCCGGCACCATCTGTGCACCTGTGCAGTGCCTCCCCTGCCCGTTGCCTGTGTCTGAGCTTGCTACGAGCGCAAGAGCTGCGCCTGCGCTCCGGCACCATCTGTGCACTTGTACAGTGCCTCCCCTGCCCGTTGCCTGAACAGGCACTGAGCGCATCCGACTTGCCGACTGCTTGGGGTGGGGCAGATGTGGCCTTGCGATACTAGAGCCGGCGGCAAAGGACCTCCTTGTTCGCCTTCAGTCAAACTCATTTGAGTCGAGGAATATCGAGCTCGTAGTCTGGTCTTATGCCACGTGTAATCACTGTGACCCGGAGCTGCTGGAGGCTCTGAGTGCGGTAGTGGTGGCGAACGTGCGTAACATGAGCGTCCGCAACTTTGCGAAAATTTGCTGGTGAGTGTCCTCGCCACACGCTGGAAGCAGTGCTTGCGTTACTGCACAATCGCGAGGGTCGGTGTTGCGGGGCAGCTCTCCAGCTGGCACAATGGCGAGGGTCGGTGTTCAGGCAGCTCTCCAGCTGGCCTGTGCGGTCGGTGTTGCAGGGCAGCTCTCAGCTGGCTGTGTGAGGAGTCAGTGTTTGCAGCTCTCAACTGGCACAATGAGGTGGTGTTGCCGGGCCCAGCTCTCAGCTGGCACAATGGCGAGGAGTCGGTGTTGCGGGCCGTCTCCAGCTGGCACAAGTAGGGGGTCGATTGTTGCGGGGCAGCTCTCCAGCTGGCACAATGGCGGTGATGATAGCAGACAGCTCTCCAGCTGGCACAATGAAATTGAGTGTTGCAGCTCTCCAACTGGCACAATGGCGAGGGTCGGTGTTGCAGGGCAGCTCTCCAGCAGCCCGGCACAATGAAAATTCCCCGGTGTTCAGGGCAGCTCTCAGCTGGCACAATCGTGAGGTGGGTTGTTGCAGCTCTCCAGCTGGCACAATGGCGAGGGTCGGTGTTGCGGGGCAGCTCTCCAGCTGGCAGACCAGCCTCAGGTGCAGACCTCCCTTAAAATGGCCATTGGATGGCTGGGCTCCGCAGGGGGTTCGCGACCCTGAAGCAGCCAGCTCCAGCAATGTTCAAGGCCATCGAGGGCGAGCTGCAGCGCGTGGGCACCTCCAGTATGTCAGCTCTGGATTTAACACAGCTGACGTGGTAAAGCCACCACCGCAGGATCCCATTGCATGTGAACGGTGGTATTTGCTGAGGTCAACGTGAATGATGCGGTGAGCTTGGACCGGGGTGACCGAGCTGCTGCTGCTGCTGCTGTGGTGGTGAGGGTTGAGCTGCAGGGCGTGCGCACAGCTTGAGGTGAAAGAGCCAGCGCTGCTGGACATGCTGGGCAGAGAGTCAACGCGAAAGATTCACAGCTTCAACGCACAGTGTATTGCAAACACCGTGTGGTGAGCGCTTCTCCGTTGCATCCATCTACACCTCAGGCCCTCTGCAACATTGATGCCCATGGCTAATCATATACCTGAAAAAAACAGACCCATGAGCGGCTCTGTGCAATGCTCCGATGACCGGAGCTCGGTTCAATGCTCCGATGACCGGAGCTCTATGCAATGCTCCGATGACCGGAGCTCGGTTCAATGCTCCGATGACCGGAGCTCGGTGCAATGCTCCGATGACCGGAGCTCTGTGCAATGCTCCGATGACCGGAGCTCTATGCAATGCTCCGATGACCGGAGCTCGGTTCAATGCTCCGATGACCGGAGCTCGGTTCAATGCTCCGATGA